>JTDE01003264.1:60378-85522 GCA_014338405.1 Paragonimus skrjabini miyazakii | reverse complement strand
GTTCCAATTGGCTGAGTGTGCAGGTGGTGACCGCGTGCGCGTGCGTGCGTGTGTTCCGATGTGGAGGAGGGTTTTCGGGCCGATGGATGTGTGGGTGTGCATGCACAGGTTGGGACAGTGAGCGTCACTTAGCCTTAGGCTTGTCACGTGATGCGCCGCGTGAGAGGGCGAGACGACGGCTACAGTGTCCTACTATGCCTTCGGCTCACGCTTGTTCGTGTTGGCTCCTGTTATAGGGTAGTTGCTGGAACCATTACTTTAGAATAACGATGCCTCCACGTTGCACAACATTGGTTCATTAGTTCAACGTGTAGTCGAGGTCAGAACTCCCGGTTTGCCTGTTATATTAGGCAGTTCAGTCTGTAGAGTGGGTCGTTTGTGCGCAAACGCGATGTTGGGAGCCCATGTTTCATGGCTTGGTTCAGTCTTACTCCGATGTCATGCGGGTACCAGTTGTCCTGAATATTAATCATGGAAAAACTGGGGTAGCATCGCTGTTCTAAATCACAGTATCACCAAACTAACGGTAGAATTTGTGATAGAACGAACAATCACTGCTTACCTTAATGATCACTTTGGCTAAGGAACTGTGAGTTCAACAGTCCCTTGAATTTTAACCGAGAAGCGGCATTGACGACTTGCGATAGCAATTTCGAGTGGGCCACCATTCTGTGGAAGGAAAAGAACTTGTCTAACGAGGGGCCTAGAGCCTGATTTGTGTGACTTTTTGTGGTTTCCCAGACGGTTTTGTCAACAACGGCGAAGAATATCTGCGAGCACTTCAGAGTGCAGGAAGTAGGTGAGTATTAGATCGTCTCAAAGTATTCGGCACTCGAGTGGGTAAGGATTAGGAATTCTTAGCTGAGGCTCGTAAGCAGAGTTTCGAAGATCTAGTACTATTTTTTCAGCAGCTCATTGGACACGCTTCAGTGTGCTTGTTCTCTTTTTAAGACCTGTAAATATCTGAGTTATCATATTCATGCAAAGATCGAACATAGACCCCGTAAATGGTTTTGGGGGTTTTCTTACCTTATCGGGGAAATTTACATTTAATCATACTCAGTACGGTTTAGCCCTTCTTGGCTCCTTTTATGTTGATAGGAGAAAAGCAAGTTAAACGACAGCCTGGATCTTCCTTGTTGTTTACTTTTGTGACTACTGAAGCTTAAGAAAGTACGCACGCTTCTCTTGGTGGAGTTTCTGGAAGCGTGCCCATCACACAGTCTCCTAACCAGTATGCCTACTGCTTGAAGAATGCTGGACTCATAGAAGTTTCAAATTTTCAGATTATCCGCATACAGCAAAGGGTTACTAGGGTTTGCTTTTAGAAATTCTTCAGTATAAAGTAAAACTAGTATTGGAACATGGACCGGATCCAGCGGCACACCTCCCGAGATGGGCACAGGAGAAAAGAAGACACGGTAGACGATTTTAGCGATTGATACACGGTTCTTGAGGATTAAGACCCAAGGCAACCGGATCAAGGCACCTTTTCTGTTTCTGTATCCAGCGGGCGTCGTCTGGTCTGAATGAACATTTAACATCAATGTGGCACCGTTCTTCATGATTACAGCTGATACGGTCTATCTCAGGGGCTACAGATGCATGATTTCCATACAGCCATCTATGTTGACGACATTGTTTTGCAAACCGGGTCTGTTCGACATGGAATGCATTGCCAGTAATGTTTATCCTGGCAGCATCAATCGATGCATTCAAGAAGCAGCTGGACAACTAGATCATTCCAAGATAGCTGTTGGTAATCTGGCGCTCATAGTCCTTTAGTTATTGTCATTTCTTCTCCTTTTCTCCCTCTCACCTCGTTTCTTCTTTCTCCATGTAGTATTCCGTCTTGTTCCATTGTTGTACAACAAAACGGCGCCGTCTCCCTGGGTGCTTGACTGCTACTAGTTGCTCCAACACTCAACACACTACATGCTCTCATCCTTTCAGCAGTTTACATGGACGGAACTGACGGATCACAACCTGACTCACACCGAGTTCGATTGTGCTGTGAACCCCCTTCAATTGCCGCCGATTCATACCGGGTTACCTTGAAACCGAGATACTTTAGTGCACGACGCACTAGGTCGTTTTCCCCAGGTACGAATTAACCAGACGCGAAATAGAAAAGGCCGTTGAGAGAAGAGACCGAATATTTATTACTCGAAATATACAATGAGTCTCTTATAGCGCTAGAAATGGCACCGACACGTAAGTTAGCTAGAGAGGCTAGAGACCGGCCGTCGACGAGCGATTAAACCGGAAGTGTGTGACACACGTGTGCGTTCGGGTTCGCGCCGTAGTCACATGGCATGCAGACAAACAATCGGACAACATGCATCATGCGAACTTTCTTAATAGCCTAGGTACAATATGCAACTATGAGTTTTGGAACTATTTTACACATCATACTGCAGGCAGGCAAGTGAAATCTCCAGGTCGCTACAATACTATACAAGTGTTATAATTACTATCCCGCGGGAAACTAGCGAAATACCAAGAACATAGAAAATTACCAATCTTACGGGGGTCTGAGTAAGCGGAAATCTCATAACGTCTTAAGACAATCCCTAGAGGAATAACTAACGAGGCCAGACGGAAGGTCATTCCATTGGTGATAACGCTGCAAGAAGGGCGTTGCTATCTACGGAAGGTCCGAGGGCGGAGCTCTTTAGCATGACCCAGTCGGACACGGTCATCCACTATGATAAAGATCCGCTGGGTGAGTCATATGCTAGAGAAAATCTGTAAGAACTTAGTCACCGCGGCGCCGTCGAAATCCAGGTAGATGCGGATCAAGAATTTGTCCCAACGAGACTGGACCTTGACGCGGTGTGACAGCTTGCGCATCTCGATGACCTGTTGGGTTAAACTGGACGGTGTGGCCACCACACCGATAGAGTCACTCATGCCAGGCAGGCCAATAGGTAGAGGTCTTAAAAACCAGTCTCCTGGTCCTCCAGGTTGGGGGTTTGAAGAAGGTTAGCAACTTTTTCCGAAAAATGTACCAGTTCTGGGACATTGCCACCCACCTGCTGCCTTGCAGTATAGACTTTTGAGCAAAAGGCTTTGGTTGACAACCCTAATCGTTCTCCTGTCTAGGTCTGCGCGTCCTGGCAGTCTCTCGGCCCACACAACCATGAATAATCATAACACTGTTAATTCCATATTGCATCGGCCATCTCGCATTATAAACTGGGTTGCCCTATCCGCTACATACAGCAGGGTGGGTAGGCGAAAACATGTTACTGCTGACCCCTCCCCCACTGTCCTATCCAGTTAAGTTCTCAGGCCCATCCCGACCACCATTTCTGATAGTTACTCCACAGGTCCCACAACAGATGGAGCTAACCGTAGTAACACTGAACCGGTAAGTTCCGTCTCTTGCCATTTAGCTTCAGGCCTTCTTCGTCCCTTGCTTAGACCTAGAGTGCGAATCAATATAGGTGCCTTCAACGTTCGCACCCTATAACAGATAGGTCAACAGGCCGCTCTCACACGAGCGTTAGACTCGTTGCATGTCGATGTCTGATGTATCTCGGAAACTAGAATCCAAGACAGTAGTCAGCGTATGGAACTAACAGCACCCTCATTGTCCACCCGATTCTGGTTATACACTTCGGGTGACTCCACAGCTGCTGTTACAGGTCAGGTTGGAGTGGGTATAGTCCATAGCACGACGGCCGCAGCCGCATTGATAGATTGGATTCCTGCTAACAGTAGACTTTGTGCTGTCCGCTTGGTAGGTTACGTTAAGGCCAGATCTAGACGCAAGACTTTCAGAAATTTATTCATTGTGTCTGCTTACGCTCCTGCTGACTCGTCATCAGAGACAACAATACATCAGTGGTTCACAAAGATGCTTAACTACCACTCCTACTGACTGTAGTGACGTCGGCGTCAAAGACGCAGTTTACTCGGATCTGGCCGCTCTCCTTCGGTTGACACGTGGCTCTGATATAGTCGTTCTGACCGGAGATATGAATGCTCAAGTCGGCCGCCTTGGTGAGGCCGAATCTCGTTTAGGTGGCAGGTTTGGGATAGCGCCACATCGGTCAGATAATGGTGGGCGATTGTTGCAGCTGTGCGCTGAGCATAAGCTGTTTTTGGCCAGCACTAGTTTTAGGCATCGTGCACGTCATTGCTATACTTGGCGCCTGCCCTCTCCGAATCAAGCCTGGTCTCAGATAGACCACATAGCTGTTAGTTACAGGGGGCGTGGTTCCATTCAAGACTGTCGTTCCTATTGGAGCACGTACTTGGACTCAGATCATGCATTGGTATGTAGTCGTTTTGTTCTTACTCTTGCTGGACAACGGCCCCACCGACAGCAACGACTGGCTGTTCAGAAACTGGCTTTGCCATCGGTAAAGCATAAGTACTAAACCAGCTCAGAAAGCTGCCTTAGTTGTACTCACTCCGAAGACCCTAGTAGCTGCTGGACACAAATCTCACAAGCTATTCAGAAAGCAGGTACTATAGCATGCGGCACAGGGGTACATAAGTTTAATAAACTTTGGATCTCAGAGAAATCTCTGGAGTTGTTAGAAGCCTGGCGGAAGATTCCTCCTGGTAGTTCACATAATAATTCTAGAAGAGATATCCGTAGGAAGCTGAAACGTAGTCTAAAGGCTGATCGTGAGGCTTGGTTATTGGAAAGGTTAAGGAAATGGAGATCGCTTTTGCCTCAGGGAACAGCGGCAAACTCTTTAAGTTGATCCGTGCCACTGGTCCCAGGCGACCGTCTGTCAGTGAAGCTATCAGCGAGGCAGATGGCACACTAATTTATAATAAGTCCAGAAGGTTGGAACGCTGGGCGGAACACTTTGAGGGTCAATTTAGCTGGCCTCCTGCTTCTACCTTGCTGCCTCCACAAACTTCTGATGTAATGCCCTGGTCGGTAGATTTAGAACCACCCACTGTGACTGAGGTTCGCAATTGCATCTCGGCTCTCAATCGTAATAAGGCTGCCGGTCCAGATGATCTCGTGCCGGCACTTTTTAAAGAAGGTGGAGAGGTGTTAGTCGAGGCCTTAACTCAGCTGTTTCAACTTGTGTGGTCGACGGAGACCATCCCTCCGTGCTGGGGTCACGCGATAATAGTCCCTATATTCAAAAAGGGTATTAGGAGCTCTTGTGAAAACCATAGGGGAATTAGTTTGACCCCAGTCATTTCTAGGGTTCTGGCCTCCATTATACTTCGTCGACTCACTGCAGTTCGGGAGTTAAACATTAGAGAAGAACAGGCAGGGTTTCGTCTTGGCCGGGATGTATAGATCATATTTTTACCTTTCGTCAAATTTTGGAGCAGCGCCATATGTACCGCCGACCAACAATTGCCATATTTTTCGACTATAAAGGTGCATTCGATTCGATGGATCGATCTACACTATTAGAGTCGCTTAAACGCAGGGGTGCGCCGACCAAGTATGTGAACATACTGTCGGCGCTTTACTCCCATACTTCGGCTCAGGTTAGGGTTTACGGTGAACCGTCTGACAGTTTCAGCACCGGAAGCGGCGTTCGTCAAGGCTGTCCCCTTTCACCATTTTTGTTTAATTTCGTCATGGACGAAATAATGGAGGACTGTCTGCGGCACTCAAATGATTCTGGTGTGGACCTCCTACCTGGTGGAAGGCTGACTGATCTTGATTATGCTAACGATAAGGTGTTGCTGTTTGACAACTTTCAAGCAGCGCAAGCAACGCTGAATGCAATTTCGCGTTCTACTGAATACTTCGGAATGCCTTTGCAGCCTCGAAATGCAAAGTACTTCTACAAGATTGCTGTGATCATGTGGATTTAATGTTAGATAATGAAGTCATGGAAGTTGTTGACCGGTTTGTATACCTGGGAAGCTGCATCAGCTGCGGCGACGGAGGTGTAGAGAATGAAATAGTGGCGCATATTTCTAAGGCTAGGGCGGTGTTTACTAATCTGAGGCACTTATGGCGACAGAAAGTTATCTATCTGAAGCTTAAGGGTCGCGTATTTCAGACAACAGTGAGGGCTGTATTACTTTACGGCAGCGAAACATGGCCGATCAGAGTAGAGGACGTGAACCGTCTTCAGGTATTTGGCCACCGATGTCTGCGTTCAATCGCTCGTATCGGGTGGCCCCAACGAGTGAGTAACGAGGAGGTTATGAAGCGGATGTTTAGCACTGATTGTCAAACGAGTTCTTTTGTTCAGTCACTACACTTGCACAGACTTAGATGGTTAGGTCATGTACTAAGGATACCAGCTAGTCGTTTGCCACACCGAGCACTGTTTGCCGACGTTGCGGCCGATTGGTGTGAGGTGGACAGATGATGACCTGGCGTAGACAAATGAAATCGTTCACGAAGGGATTGGCTACTGTAGATCGGGTTCGTCTTCCGGGATGGAGCTCTTGCGACTCAGAGAGTCGGTGGCTTGAGACGTTAGGTGATATGGCGGCTAACTGAGTTCAGTGGTGTGAATGTGGTCGTTGTTTGATCGAGTTGTCTGTGAAGTGAGTGCACTAAATGACGCGGGGCAGTGAACGCCGTAAAGAAGCTGTCTTGCTGATGACGCTTTACTTTCACTTACGGCTCGGTTGTTTGTTTGCAAGGTGTAGGCGCCTTGAAGTTGTATGTTTGAATGTAGACATAGCTATTTTTTAGTGGTTAGGTTCCCCTCCCCTTCCCTTTTTTCTTCTCTCTTCCTATACAGGGTTTGCTTTTTGTTCTTCGTGGTTGTGTGGCAGTTAAGCATCAGTGTGAACCACTGATGTATTGCTGTCTATGATGATGATGATGATGGCAAACTGCCACCAGCCATGTTGAACATGAAACCACACGGATATCAAGTTGATTTGAGGATCAAAAAGACAGAGATAAGGCTACCTCTAAATAAGCGAAACCCTAAGGATCACGGATTCAAAGCTGACAGTCTAACTTCATAATGCTTAGCTTGGAAGTCCCGAACGACCTTTACGGCACGTCAGTGTACTCTACCAAGAATCATTTCGTCCATTGGAAAAGAAGTGGGCCGTATCACAGTTAGATTATCGGGAGGCGGATGGAAGAAACTGCTTCATAGTAGGTTAAAGCAATGGGGACTAAAGTGACTAAAAGGCAGCCCTCGCAGTATTAACGCATTACCAACTTTTTCCACATTCACCCCAATATTAGGTGGGCTCATGAAACGCCGAAGTGCTGAAAACATTCTTAAATGGGATTGTTAGGTGGTTTTCTGTTAAGATAGCATGTACAGACTGTTGGGATCATTCATTAAGATGGTTAAGTCATCAGAAGTGCTCAAGGAACGCCAAATTTTGACTCATTTACAAACAGCAATGAGGGGGACGAAATCGAAATAGGAAGACTATTTATGAAGACAAGGAATAAATGCGGACCAAGAACAGAACCTTGGGGAACACAACGGAAGGTGGTTTGGTAACCAACACACGCAGTTTATGTGCACTCCTTATTGCCTTTCGGTGAGGTAGGGCTCCAGCTGTCATAGGAGATTATCCTGCACTTCACAACAGCACAGTGTGTCGAGCAGAACAGTGTGATTCACGTGATACTATGTCAACACATACGTCGACCCTGACACCCTTGTTAGTCGCTTTTATCCGCTCGCCAGCATCTAGCAGAAGATTCATGAGGCAGAAACGTCCCCCGAGAGGGCTGCGCTGTGCTTCGTAGAAGTTACAAGAATGCAGACAGCTATGAGGCGAGTTGTATTTGAGAGCAAGGCTGCTGAACGATAATCCTCAGGATGGTTTCGTCTACCTCCCTTGAAGACAGGGATGGTGTTCGCTAATGTTAAATCGCTGGACACTGCTCCTTCGGAAATAAAATGGGCGAACAGTTAGCCAAGGGGCTCAACAATCTGCTCAGTCGCCTCACGAAGGGCTTCTGGAAGAGCACCATCTGGATCGGAGAACAGTCTTCAAGGTGCCGGAGCTTAACCAGAACATCGAAATAAGAAGTGTCTATAGTGTTCACGTCTTCGAATTCGATGACAGAAGAAACTTGAGGGGAAAACGGCACGTGGGCGAAAATACCGCTGTAAAACTCCGCGAGAACATTGTTGGACCAAGAGGTTGGGGCACCCCCATTTTAGCCTTATGAGCTGTCGATGCAAACTACAATGGACTTTCCGGATCAGTCACAAAGCATTCAGTAAGCCGATGCTGATAGTGGAGTCGATATCTGCGAATACACGAGGTACACAAACTAGGAATGTGTGTATACTCTCCATTTTCTTTCAAGTTCAGATAACTGATAGCTTGTCCATGCGCGTCGTCTCTTCAGAAGTAACTTTAAGGTACGACAGCATGGCTGACATGACGACTTGCTGCGCTTCGGGGATGTCGATTGTATATACTCAGTAGCGGTCGTGGAGACTGTGGCAGTGACTTTCGTACACTGTTCATTAAGCGAGGGAAAGAAAGGACAGTTATCCCATGTTTTAAGAGAAGTTCGCGGACAGATTATTTCAAACCGAACATCACCCACGCCCGATCATAGCCTCCGCGTTCAAACAAGCCTTTCGGATGGACCACTTCGGAAGAAAGCACAAGACTCGAGTTCTGCTCTTTTTATGGCTCCTCTGTAGTGTATATCCTCGTCCTGGCCGAAATTTGCACTCCGGCCCTCGTGCATACGAGACCAGTGTTAACCACGGCGCCAATAACCTCACAATAGGTACGACCGAATGGTCATATTCAAGCGTTCAACCACAATCTTGTGTGAATAGTGTGCAGATTACCCGATCATTACGAAAGGAAATTCTACTAAATACTTAAGCCGTGCTCAGTTTGTTCAATGAAGTCAGTAAATTTAAACTAACCCTGCTCACGAGGTTATCGACTGGAATGAACAGCGCGATTCTGTTTATTCTCCTTTCGAAATGATCGGACAAACTGAACACTATTCACACAAAGTTGTGGTTAGGGATTCCGATAGGAGTATTCGGTCATGCCTAATGTGAGATTACTGGTGTTGTGGTTAACAAGCCGGTCTCGTAAGCACGAGGGCCGGAATGGAAAATCCGGTCCGGACGTGCATACGCACTACTGAGAAGCCATAACAAAGGCGATAACCGGATCTAGTGCTTCCTTTCAAAGTGGGCTAACCAAAAGGCTAATCTGAATGCGAAGATTGCGATCAGGCGTGGATGGTGTTCAGTTTCAAATATCTCATCTTTTTTAGACCAACATTCATCGTGCGAAAGTTTACAGATCTTGTTAACTGATAAGGTTGGTGATACAGACGAAATCAAACAAAAAGAGTGTATGGTCGTTCAAGTCGAGTGGCGCGATTATTTCGAGACTGTCAACCAAAAGATCCTCGTCGGCAAGAATATGGTCCAAACGCGAAAGACCGACAGTTCCACCAACGCTTAAAGTTCGATACATATTCAGTAAAGTCTGATGGTTTTATAACATTGAAGAATCGCGATGGCACGTAGTCCAAACGTGCATGTATGCAGAGACTGGAAAATTTATTTTCCGAAGGGTAAATTCACTAAGTAGGAGGACAGAACAAAAGCCTACATAGATAAGAAACGTCATACCAGTTAAAAGTAATTAATTCCAAGCTTGGCATGAAGATGGGGGAAGCTAGCTAATTCCACCCATCAACCAAAAATCTGCAATAGTTTGGCGAATTGACCACGAGATTGCTTCATGAATGGCAGTAACTACTAGATTCTCATGCTGGAAGGCTCGTAACAGTGCGTAGTCTCAAACTGCTGACTGCCTCCACCCATAATACTACCAACATGGAAAAATAGCAGATTTTCCATGTTTAGCTCAGATTCAACTCAACAGTCAGAATCTCGTGACAACAGATACACGCGGCTTTGTGTAAACGTCTATTTCATAAAACCCAACCAGTTTGTTACGTAGACCGAAAATGTTAATATAAAGGTTAATATAAAGGTTATAATAAACGCATCAGCGTTTACCTCGTATTGCAGAGGAGGGTGTTCGTTTGCAAAACTGAAATAGTAACTCAGGTCGTCTCCTTAGGAGTTGCTGCGACGAGGTTTTTTAAGTAGTCAGTCTTCTAAATGTACCACAGGACGACTATAACCAGTCTGATGATCCAACTTCAATCGTGCCCCTTTTTCTCGAGAACGGTCAGGATGGAACCATAGTGTGAATGGAACAAGAAAATATCTATGGCGAAATCGCTCTAGAATGTGGACTGCCGTTCCTTGCGAGGTGACAGGGACCTTGTAAAGTTACAGACGAGTCTCATCCAGTGTATAGTTGAGGCATTGGATACGATGGGCAGACAGCACAAAGTCTACTGTTAGCAGGAATCCAATCTATCAATGCGGCTGCGGCCGTCGTGCTATGGACTATACCCACTCCAACCTGACCTGTAACAGCAGCTGTGGAGTCACCCGAAGTGTATAACCAGAATCGGGTGGACAATGAGGGTGCTGTTAGTTCCATACGCTGACTACTGTCTTGGATTCTAGTTTCCGAGATACATCAGACATCGACATGCAACGAGTCTAACGCTCGTGTGAGAGCGGCCTGTTGACCTATCTGTTATAGGGTGCGAACGTTGAAGGCACCTATATTGATTCGCACTCTAGGTCTAAGCAAGGGACGAAGAAGGCCTGAAGCTAAATGGCAAGAGACGGAACTTACCGGTTCAGTGTTACTACGGTTAGCTCCATCTGTTGTGGGACCTGTGGAGTAACTATCAGAAATGGTGGTCGGGAGGGGCCTGAGAACGAAATTTGCGCCTGTTTTATATGCTTCAGGCATCCCTACCGCTTTGTGATTCTACTCACGGAATCCTCAAAAGCTTCTGTATGCTATTTCCATCACCAATCTGTTAACCTATTTAGAATGATTCGGGCAGTTTTTCTGAGCTATTGCTCGAACTGTCCGTTTTTGAGTAAAGCTTGTGCCTTCACGCAATCACAGGCTAGCTACCATTCCATGTTGGGTGCGATGTCGCCCGCACTAGACTCCAACGTTAACCCGGTGTATAGTTTGCTTTCGATAGGGATGAACTGCCATGTGCTGTTGGACAAATGGAGGACAAGAGTTAAATAACAGAAATCTACTCGCTTCCGACGGAATATCTAGATAGAAAATGAGGGTTGCAGCGCGATATTTGAGGTGGGACAATAGCATGATCAAGGTTGATACGAACTGGGGCCAATTCTGAGATAACTCACAAGCTCCTATGGAACTGTTTACATCTGTGTCTCCTAGTTGTTCTCATGTCAAGGGGCCTTCACAGTTATATGCTGAGTTTTGTGCCATCCTATGCCGCAATCACTTATAGTGGATGAACTGTCGAGTTGGCCATGTTTTCCAAAACGCATATCGAAGAATGGGGAATGGATGCTGTAAAGTTTGGAAACCGTTAGCATTATAAGAAGCTGGCTGTGTTATCAACCGCATCACTAAAGGGACCTGTGGCGTATATCCCACATCTCACAAGAACCAAAACGGAAATCTCGGTATTGTCGGATCAACGTGAAAATGAAGTTGTGAGGGACATGGACCGTTATATCGCAAATGTATATATCAAGTACAATTGGGCAGTAGCACTATTGTAGTAAGGGGAACAAGTGTACGATAGGAAATGTAGATCACCACAAGTAGACACGACTGTGCGGTAAGACGGTGGAATATACGGTGCCAGTGCTCAAGCGTAAGCAGACCAAAAATCAATTGTCCATTCAAGAAGATCGCACGACTCAATCTAATCAGGCGCATTGGCGTGCCGAACGGACCCGCCGCACATACACGTGCACGTTGTCCTCAGGCCCATGCGTAATTGGACAGCACGGACAAATCCTAATTAATGGCCCCTCTCTATGGTCCTGTCTCCCCTCATATTAATTACACGCTGACCCGGTGCTGTTGCGCCGGATCCTGTCGAAACAACGATTGCTGTCGCAGAAGTGAAACATGAGCTGAGAACGGTCGATGTCATCAGATTTCTTGACCCGTGAGAGGGCGGTGGAGTCAGCCGTGTCTCAGAGAGACTTTTCTTAACAGTCCTTGGATGAGGGAATACCGCCGAAATAGTGGAAACGCATCAATTGTACCTGTGTATAAAGGAGGCAGAGGCTTACAGGCATAGGGAAGGAGAGGATTGGAAAAGTTGCCTTTCAATAACTAAACACTCCGATCACCAAACATTTGGCCGTGACCATTGGCGTATATTCAGTACGATCGAAAAACCTACAGTTCTTCCAAGAAGCTTGGTGTAGCCTTAAATATATCTATCTCGGTTAGTAGTTATCGACATAAGGCATCCTGCCCGCTGACCCCGCGTTAGACAAGCTCGTCACTGTCCAGGGTCTTGGGCCTTTGAGTCGTTGTTTTGTTCGACTGCTGATAGTTGTAGGACACCGCTAATTTGAAGCACATGGCGGTGCGTCACAGTTACAGAGGAACCGGTATCCCGCCATTCTTTTTCATGAACATCCGCTGTTTTTAGCCTTCATTTCTCTTCTCCATATACTTGTACTTATTTAATACTGTGCCTTTTCGAGGTTTGTTGTTGGGAGCAACAGCAGCCCCAGCCATAGTACTCGGAAGTACGGCTCAAAGCTGAAAATGGTGATGATGCCGACGATCACAATGAATTTCTAAAATTTGGATAGTTGGTCTTACGTGGCTCTCACATGTCGTTTATGTGCAAGGTTGGTTGTGTCAATGATGTAACAAGCACAGAGTGCGTTACTGATGCCATTTTTATAAATTCGTCATAAAGTTAGTTACTCAGATGATAAATCATGCTTATTGATGGGCTGATGTCATTGGCCAGGTAAATAAGCAGTAATGCTTTTTGTTATTAGAATGGATACCTCTATTAGTGTAGTCCAAAAATTGTCGCATTGTATCTTTGTTGGGTAAAGGAACTTTCTCACTAAGATTCGCATTGTTTGCAAGGAAAATGGGTTTCTTCATTTTCTGGGAATTTGAACGCCCGCCATAATTCTCGAACATCCGAGAAGTTACGCTCGCCCCTGATTGGTCCATTCGGTGGCCGAGGCCCAAGGCCGACCCAAACCTATAAATACAGTTGCTGTTAATCACAATTTTGCCTTCGGGCTGAGCAGTGAACAAAACTCGTTTGAAGGCCGTCTTTTTCCTTACTTGTTGGGGGTTCTAAGCTGCGAGAGTTGTGTTCCGATATTTGCGCTCTGATTTTCGTGCAGTTTTGTAATATCGTTGCGTTCGTTCGTGATAGGGATACTGCTCGCGGTCTTTGCTTTGTTCTTGTCTTTCTCTATCAGGTGGGGTCGTAACAATCTTGTCAAACTCGGTGTCGTTTTGTTTTTGATACTTAAAGCATCAAGTGATTGCTGCTCCAATAAGGCTTCTGGTCGTCAATAGTCAATAGACAGACGTCGTGAGCCTGCAAACCATATTCAGAAAAGATGATATTCAGTTGTTATACAAAACCACGCCATTTACAGCAGTGCTTGTAATGGTCTAATGGAATTAGGTGGGTAGGGGTGTTAAGAGCCGATGCAACATGTTGTGTTATATCACTGGAGTGATTTCCACTAACCTCCTTTTGTAGGTTGATCGTTACTCATAGGGCTGTTCTTCATCCAGCAATTCCTGAAGGTTTCATTGATAGTCGTTGTAGATGTATTCCTTCTTGTTCCCAGTTGGCGTCACACGTATAAATAATTTTATTGCATTTATCCGTTTAGTCTTTGCCATATTGTGTGGGTTTCTTTCAAGTTTTGGCTAGATTTTTCTGCAGGTTCGAATTTGTCGTGTGAGTCATAGGCTAGTGCTATTAGCTGTGAACGTTCTTTAACTTCATATTGTCTTTCGTGATTGTCCGGTGCTTATCTTAACTACTGATACCATTAAGCCCAAAGTTCTGCGTATCACCTCATGTAACCAGCATACTCAGTGATTGCATGCTGTCAATTTCGATGACGTAATTTGTCGGTAAGATGTTATTGACGGTTGCCCCATCACGCGTACTTGTATGCAGGCGGTTGTCTACCAATGGACTCGTGATGTTTGTTCGTCCACATACCTGCCTGCCTGCCTGTTTGCTAAACTCATATTTCTACGTCTGCAAGAGTCATTAACCACTGTGTAATTTGTTCGTTAACCTAATGTATTTCCGTTCGTATGAGTTTTGTGTTTCGTTTGTATGCCAGCTAGAAGTTTTTGCCCATGCGTACTTCATTGACTTTCAGTGGACTGTAACCATCAGCGTTCTCTTTCTCTTCTTTTCATGGTGTGACTTTTTATTGTTTATGGTTCTTCCCTGCTAGACCTCCTTAAATGACAATCCACATTACCCTTTGATCCTAATGAGTTTTTTTTATACTTATGATGATCTGGCGAAAGCCTCATTGCGTAGTCTGTTTATTCGTTTTAGCAGCACGTTATTGCAACGAGGATGTTCCACGCTGTCTGTACTTTCGGCTGGATATACTACGTGGTGATATCACTTCTCAGTCTACATCTATCTCCGTGTTTTTGTGCTAGTCAACCCGAGGATACCGTAAGAGGTTGTGGGGGGTTTATACGTTGGAAACACAACGATCAGGCTTCCACAAAGGTTGCATTTAACAAGATCAAAGTGCAATTGTTTTCGTTGCCCGGCAACACTTTGAAAGATGTCACGGAAGTACTTCCGAATGGTGCGTTTTCAGTTCCTGTGTATGACACCGGTCCCTATCGCCTGATTCTTGTCAAACCGAAGGGATGGTATTTCGGTCCAGTAGATGAATATATAATCGATATTCGCACAGATCCAACTGTTTGTGATCGCGATCTGAATTTCGACCTTCATGGTTTTTCGATATACGGCCGAGTAAGTTCTGTCATTGTTAGTATCCAATTCGTTTTCTGCCTTCCTGTGTGTGATCCGCGCTCGAACTGTGGTATGCGTTGCAGTTTTTCATTTCTACAACCCGATGATATTTCGTTGATCTTCTACGGACTCACTCGGATAGTCCCGCGAATTTTAATACCGTTAACTTTAGGTCTGTATTGTTATACCTATGGTCAATCAGCTTTCACTCTTTTTACATCCGTTAGCTGAAGTGTGTACAATTGCCATATATTCCCTTACTACCTTACCGCGTCATAGTCTGCTTGCCCACTGATTTTTGTGCTCTGTTATAGGTTGTAACGTTTGGTCTAACCACTGGCCCGAGCGACTTAACTGTCCGGCTGATGGACACGATTACCGGCCAGACTGTGCAGCTGGCTTCCACTCTTGCTGGTGGTATATTTGAATTCGGTTCAGTCTTGCCTGGACAGTATGAACTGGCAGTGAGTGACGGTAAACAAGTGGGCGCTGAACATGTCCGGGCCCGGACCACCATCAACCTAGGGCCCGAGCGACTTAACTGTCCGGCTGATGGACACGATTACCGGCCAGACTGTGCAGCTGACTTCCACTCTTGCTGGTGGTATATTTGAATTCGGTTCAGTCTTGCCTGGACAGTATGAACTGGCAGTGAGTGACGGTAAACAAGTGGGCGCTGAACATGTCCGGGCCCGGACCACCATCAACCTAGGTCCTGATAGTTTAACGCTGGACGAGCCAATCGTTTTAAAGGTAAGTGTGTATGTATCTATTCGCGATTTGTGCCTATCACATTCCGCTTCGGAGGCACGAATGCGGTCGTTTTTATTGCTGAGGTATATGTTAAGTGTAGTCGAATAATTCCGTGAAGTGGTGCCTGCCTCGAGGATGTCTTCTCTCCTTCATGATGCACTCAGCTGTTTGTTTGTAGTCATCTGTGGCTTACAGAATGTGAGCATCTTGACTATTTAACTTTAGTATCTCAGGGTTCTATACATTAGCTCTCTTCTCTTCTGGTTTTTGTTCTGTCAGATCTTCATTTCAATTGGCCTGTTTTTTTTCGTGTGCTTACTTTTTATCTCTGTAAGATGTCAATGTTGACTGCTCACTCATTGTTGTCCATGATGCTGATAATAATGTGCGGTTAATTTGTCGTTGGGTCGTATGTTGAAACCAGTGCAATTTGACATTGATTGAAGACTACTACCGTTTTCCCTAAAGTTCACAAAAAACAGCTGACTGAAACGTGTTCTATGGATTACCTGCTTTTCGGCAAGAACATTCATAAGGCCTACATTTTACTCCGCGTTGCACTTCTCAGGGTTGTGAGCTAGCTACTAATCGGTGAAGGCTGCTCACCGGCTGCACACCTCAACCAATCTATTAGGATTTAGTCGATCACCTAATTCGACTGAATATTTCACGTGACAGACAGCAACAACTCGGTATGTTCTACTTAACGTAAAGTATGTGATGAGTTGACAAATGACGCTTGACTTGGGAAGGTTGTTTGTTACACAGAATCCCAGGTTATGTGAAAACATAAGACAACGAACGCGTAAACTCATTTGCATGGCTGACATATAATCGCACCCGTCGAACAGCACCGCATCGTCATCCGCCTTGATGACACCTCCCACATAGTGCGTACCCACAGTGTCAATTGTCGCTTCTGGTCTATCGTCTCTCGCGTTGAAACCTGCAGTTCTGTTCCCGGGCTCACGCACTATACTACTGCCAAAAGAAGTTGCATATTACACAACACTAGTACACCTCGATTGCTGTGTCCCGACTGGACTGATACCAAGACTTAATTGTCCGAAGTTGTGCGTTCCTATGTGTGAAAAGACTTGTTTAACTGTTCCGTTTACTACGGTTATGAGTCATTGGCAAATTGCATTACTGTATGTCTTCATTGTACCTTCAGCATCACGTTCATAAATGTAGTTCCAGGTTGTAATGCCTTTTGCTCTTCTACTCATTTTGTTGGGTACGAAGAATAAATAAATAAATAAATAAATAATAATAATAAATAATAATAATAATAAAATAAATAAATAAATATTCTTCTTCTTCTCAATTGGTTGTATTTATTACCCCATCCCCAGCAAACAACTTTCAACTGTGTCATGCAGTAACTGTATGTTTTCATTTTAGGACTGTAGTTGCCAGAGCTTGGAGATTGTGTTGTTGACACGTGTTATTTCGCATGACTTCCAGTTCACCTGGATTATAATGCCGTTTCTAAAATTCTTTCTCAGGGCCATTTTGTGCGGGGTCGTATAGTGGACTTTGAAAACAACCCGCTGGACAACGTGACCGTCTTCCTACTTATGAACACATCACTGGATGAACAATCGAAAGTCGATTGCAACAGTGTACCAGACATATCCACGATTGTCTCCGAAATGCCTTCGAATTTTGATTTTAATCATAACGTCGTTTGTCTCGTGAGTTTTGTTTCTACTAGATTTTCACTTTGGTTGATGCGTACACAACTGGCTTTTTCCGGGGATACAGCTAAGGAGACACTGAGAATTTCGGTGTCTTAGATTTATCATCGAGGATTTTCCAGTGTGAAAGTTTGGCTTCACATTGCTATTCGGAAACTATCCGACAAGCCAGTTTTTTGTTACTGAGATGCTTGTCTGCAGGACTTTGGGTTCTTCAAACTTCCAACGCCTATGACGTTTTTTGTCGTACTACGAGTAGGCTGAGAGCCCGTGCTCAGTAATCTAAAACCTGTTTTTTTTTACGCGCGTCTTGGGTGGTTTAGACTCAGTTTTTAAGGATGAAATTTTTAGTCTCTTTAAAAAGGATTGAAGCCAAGCTAGGTCTAGAACCGTGGTCCAAGGCCTGATCTGGGGAATGGTCACTCGAGGGTTTTGAACTCTTATACATGCTTCAGGAGACTGGAAGTCGTTCGTTTGGATGGGATTACTCCAGTTCGCGGCACTATTTTCTGGATTGGCCCGCCACACTGACCGAAAACAAAGGACACTTGCACATAAACGTGATCATACGAGGCTACTGCTGAACCACTCGTGGTTCCTCTCGCGTACCCCATATTCAGTGTAAAATCCATGGAATGAGACTGGCAATCATGTGGATGAAAGTGTTTACAGTGCATCTGTTCACCATTGGTTAGCCGCTTGATGAACTAGTGCAAAGGCGAAACTCCTATCTGTGGGAAACAAAAGAGCCAGGTAGACTCTAAACTAGGAAGAGAGACACTGAAAATGCTTGTTTCAGTATGGGATTACTTATTAATATATTCTAGATAGGATTGGGAGGAAGAGTTGAAGTCCTGATTTTTCGCAATTGAGTCTCATTTAAATTATGGTATTTGCCACGCTACTTATAAGTAATGCAATTTCAGTGCTCAACAATAGCGTTGGTTGGCTCTTCTCTGAATTGATATAGATTGAATATCACCCACAATTGATCGCAGCTGTCGCATTCCCATAGACTTTCCAGTCGGCCCCTTCCAAAAAGAAGCACTAGACTCGAGTTTCGCTCTTGTTAGAGCTCGTCAGTAGTGCATATCCTCGCCACTGCCGGGACTAGAACCACGGCCACGCTGTTCATGAGGCAACCGTGTTTACCCTTCGCCATTGACCTCACATTAGGCAGGACCGAATTATCATATGCGAACACTCAACCACTTTCACTTGTCAGTAATGATCCGTGAATTGCTTGGGAAATCATGCTTGGGCAGACAATCCGCCGGATCATTTGACGAATTCCGTATGGCAGTAAATTGGGCGGGTAACTGTGTCCAACTGTTAAATTTGCGAGCTTCCGGCGTGGCTTTGTAGCTCAGCTGGTAGAGCGCGTGTCCCGTTTGGACATGCTGTTTCTGCCGCTGGTTTTAATCCGGCGGAAGTCCAGGCTTTTCGCAATTGGGTCTCATCTAAAAGTTCAGATCTGGACGGAGAAGCCAGCAAAAGCACAGGATACAGTGCACTAACAATGCTGAAGAAAAGGAGACGTAGCTGATCAACGTGAACCGCGTTTTTGGGAATCTGAGCGAGTGGCTTAACACATGATGGGGTCGTCGTTGGTCGATACGAATGAAAACGAAACTATATGTGATCAAGCTAGTCTGTTTACACTTGAGACATTCGCCATTTCTTTGTTGAAGGTTCGCTATGAGAATATCGATTAATTACCAACCCGAGATGAACAACATATTCATCGCAGTTCTTTGTGTTCACGTTATCACAACCTGTTGCGTATCTAGTTCCTTTGTGTACCGCGCGCTTAAATTAACGGTCACTGCTGTCGCCCGTTAAACTTTCGGATGCCCATCCGAGTAGTACTCCTCCAGACGGTTCGGTTCATGATTGTATCCTCTCGTGATGTAAGGTCGATGTTACAGCGCGACTTATTCGCGCAACATCTTGATATCACAGCCTCCGGCTACCAGTGTTTCACTTGTCTGTCTTCAACTGTCCGCACAACAGCTACTTCGGGATCCGTTCATCACTCATCCAACAGACGTGGCGCAGCCATCGAGCATAGGTTCACTTCCGCTCGTGTTTGCTTGCCGAGGTATCAAAATCCTAAATACCAAAGATGCGTCTTAGACATTGCAGAAGAAAGCGGCCTGATTACTGCTCACGCTGTTAATGTAACGCCCAAGTTTCGCTGCCGCACAACAGCTTGGACGCAACACGATTGGGCAGTGAAAAAAATATGCAGTGTGTTAAGTACTGCAGGTACTGCTCAGTGCTGCACGACGTTGAACTTCGGAAGAAAGAAAATGGTTGGGTGCATTCTGAATATGAAAAACGCTCCATCCGGACATCACTTATTAGTGTTCTAGGCCACTCTTGTTAGCATCCGCAACCATGGTAGGCATTGTGAGACCTTCACTCCTCACCTATGCATAGATTGAATCATCGGAGGCAAGCCTCGATGTCGGTGCTGTCGCATCGTGGTGTAATCCGAGTACTTTGCCATCGCGCTACCTTTTGCAACGAACTCAAGGTTTCTCTGCAGAAGTCGCTGGGTTCAATCGCATATGAAGTACGTTCCCTAACCAGAGATGTCGCGTTGGACATATAAATATTCAGTTTGCTGTCCGCGAATGACCGATGTTCAATAGGCTTGTTACTCATTTTCCTGCAGTGGCTTGATATCTTCTGTTTGAACACGTTTCTTTTCCCAATCGTTAGGCAGGACGATACACAAACCAAGAGTATACTCGTCTTTTTGTGCTGAGGCCCGTGGCTTTCCGCCCTCATAAGTGGCTTATGTGAGAAAACGCTTTAAACTGTGGTTACTCGTCGATTCATTCCTACATGCGCTACCATTTATGCATTTCTCCAACCAGACGATTTCATTCACTATCTCCGATGAACCTTTATCATTGTGAATATAGACGCATTATCACTTATCCGGTTGTTTGTTGCAATTCTCATTGTACTGATCGTCGGCTTATATATTTGTCCATACACATTTAATTCTTGTCTTGTTTACCGTTTCCTTCTACCCAGACCAGATCAAATGAGAAGGGTCAGTTTTCTTTCGACCGTCTTCCCGGTGGCTCTTATGCTATTTTACCGCACTACTCAAAACAAGTGGACAGTCAATCGAAGGCATTTATTGATTTTGATTTTACTCCACCATTTTTGCATGTTCTCGTGGAGCACACTGATGTCGATTTAGGTATCGCAACTTTCCGAGCGATCCGATTTCGGCTCCCATCTGGTCGCGTTACGTGGCCCAGTGGAAACTTCCTTAGCGGGGTCAAGGTTAGTACGCATTTAATCTGTTCGTAGTGTGTGCATCCCTGCAAACCAAACTGATTGGATTATTAATTGAGATGTTTGCTCATGTTTTTTGGCTTCTCTTTTGCAAAAGTTCTATTTTTTGGCCTTTAAGTTGCAGCCTCCATTTGCACACTTCGTGGTAGTTCGACGGTAAAGTAGCCGACTACCAATCACGAAGTTGCGGTTGAAACTTTGATTACATCAGCTTTTCCTGCATAGGATTGGCCAATTTGGTAGTACTCAGCCCATGTATCACATTCCGTATGGTGTAAAAGCAGGAAACGTTTCAGAACTTTCGTATTTTCCGTTTTGTGATTAAGTGAACACATGTTGCTCGTATTCATTACCTGTTTGCTACTATACCGAATTCGTGGGAGAAGAGGCTACTTTTTGAATCTTCTTGCCGCCAGGTGTTTTTGCTAAACATTATACTGGGTCATGTGGGAGACTGTATACTACGAGGATGCTTGACCGATAAGATGACCATTCGAGACGATCGTGACCTCATTTACACCGTATGGACAGGTGTCTGCAACACTGCCACTGAAGTATCGATAATTTGGGTTGATCTTTCATATTCTGGTGCGCCGGGGGAAATTAACCAAATGGTCCATTTCTTATTTTCTTTCGCTCCCTAGCGGTTTTTTTCCTGGTCCTTCTCCACATGTTCGCATAGAACGAATCATTGATTTATTTATGTTGATTTCATATCTCACAGGTATGAGGGCCTGAATTCTGAATGAGCATATTTCTGTTAACTTCTTGTCGGTGAAGTAGGCTTATCTCTAATGCTTTCGTTCGATGTTTCACTAGTTCCGCTGGTTTCTTGCACGGCGGGAGATACAGTACAGGGTGTATGGCTCCACAACTGTTTAGATGTCGTGACAATTTGGGAGTCTGTAGAATATATTGGGCGTCGCAGCAACAGTCGAGTACCTGGTTGGGTTTCACCGTCCTGTTGTGCAATCATGAGTTAATAAGAGAGAAGAATGCATGGAGAAGGAATGAAGGAGAAAATAGCAATAATGGATTAACACATAGTTACGAGTTCTATCGAAAAATAATCTAACCATCTGGCTGCTTGAACGCATTGATTTATTGATTGATTTATCCAAAACAACCGCTACCGGTGGTGCATACTACGTTGAGCAAACTAACACAACAAAGGTTTACTGTATTTTTAGATGCTGTTATGTAGTTTAGATAACTTATAGTTGTGGCTCCAAACTCACTGTTTCAGCGATCGTGAGATTTCTGTCGGTATACCGGTATGTGGTCACATCTTAAGTACTTGTAGGCTAACAGAGTTAGCTCTGGCTTTCTGAGGCGGTCCTCATTCGACAACGCCCTCAACCCTGTTTGGTGGTTTTCTTTTCGGTAGCCTACAGAATATTACATCTTTCCTCCAGTGTAGTACACATGCTGAATTCTAGTCTGGCGCTTAACGGTGTGCTACAGATGTGTCTAAAGGTATCTAGTGGGAATCTTCTGAGAGCCCTGCTGAGAATCGTGAGCCTGCTGTTGACTTTTTTTGTAATCAGCTAAACGCGGGCACTATAGCGGAGATTCGATATGATCATAAAAATTAGATGACTCCCGTTGAAAATAATGGCTGTTGTAGTGATACGGGTGCAGCATTCTCCAATGCTGTGGTGACGAATTCGCATGGCCTTTGGTCTTGACGCATTAAACTGCAGTCCATTTTGCACGGACCGTCGGTGCAAGGCATCCAAGTCTCTCTGAAGGTCTTCTGCACCTCCGGAATTTCTCGAACCTTTGTCCTTTGTGGCGTCGCAAAGACATCTGTTTGTCGATGAAAGACTTGTTTTACAATATCTGCGTGGTCCATTCTTGCAGAAGATGTACATAGACTCAGCATTTAGTCGCTGTTGTCTCCGACAATTAGCCTGCATCAAATGGGTTAACTATGTGTGCAACGCAACAGTCCGTCGGCGCGTATGTGAGAAATGTGGATGTTCGCGACCGATATTCGAGTTAACGATAATCCACAGCTCCTGCCGGTTGGATCGCATACTTAGTGTGCAAGGTATTATCTCTGTTAAGAAAAACAGCCTCTTTTAAGACCCGCTCCCTTTTTACTAAACTCTAACTAGAGGTTTGGGCTAGGACGACTTGCGGATGGAGCGTAAACTGTAATGTGGGACGAACCTAGTTGTCGCGATGTTGAGGTGTGGCATAATGTGACCCAAGTGTTTGCTCACTGTGCTACGGCCAGTCGACATAATATAGGCTTTCCCCCATCTTTCTGAAGTCAGCTCGTCCAAAGTTGTGACTGGTCAGCCCTAGGGGATGTATAATGTTCACGTCACATATTGGGCGGAAGATGACTGTAACGTAACGGTTTACGCCTGATGGTGCGCCAACTTCGACAGTATAATATTCTGCAGTTCAGTGGTTAACGCCATGTCTAGTCATGAATGTCTGTAACCTCCTCTTCATATTAAAAATTCGATGACTTGCTGGACGAGTCTGGCCTCCTGCACGTGATTGTAGGACTCAGCGGCTGCATTAACGTCTTTGCCCACAGGTAAGGTACGCATGCGAGTGTGAGGTGGGCGGCTGAAGTCACCGTGCTGGCCCGTCTGATGATGTTATACATTCCTTCGTTCCGCTCTGTTACAAATGAGGCATGATAACCGACGCCAGTGAGCACATTCTGTGTTAGGTCGACCTTTTCAGAGACGGACTGTCACATTGCTGTTCTTCGGGCCGCCCAAAGTAGGTCATGTTTCGCTCTCAAGTGAGAATCGCTGAATGTGAACAGAGAAGATGCGGTTAGCAAAACCTCCTCGACGTTTTGTTCCCCTGACGCTTATCGGTTACGGGCTTCCGTCTTGGTGATGTTTACGAAGCCAACAGAGTGTAGGTGTATCGTCATAACGGAACTGGACCTTGATGTGGTGTGACGGCTTGCGTATCCCGCTGGCCTATTGGGCTAAACTAAACGATGTAGCCACCACACCGATTGAATCACTCGTATCAGTCAGGCCAGTGATGTAGAGGTGTGACAAACCAGTCTTCTGGTTCTCCAAGTCGAAAGTGAGATGAAGTTCGACATCTTTTTCTGAACAATGTACCAGTTCTGATACACTGCCACCCACCCGCTTCCTTCAGGTACAGGATTTTGAGCCAAATGCTCTGGTTGCGAACCCTAGTCGTTCTCCTGTTTAGGTCTGGGCAGTATCTCAGCCCACACACAACCACTCACAACACTGTCAATTCCATACTGAATCGGCCGTCTCACAGTATACACCGGGTCGCCCTATCTGGTGTATACAGTAGGGTGGATAGGTGAAAATATTCTGTCGCCGACCGCTGCCTTACTGTTTTATCAAATTTAGTTATTAGGCCTATCCCGACCCCCATTTCTGGTGATTACTCTGCAGGTCCCACAGTAGTTATAAGTAATCATAGTAACACTGTGCTGGTGAGTCCCATCTCTTACCATGAAGCTTCAGGTCGCTCTCGTCCCTAGCTTAGACCTAGAATGCGAATTAATGTAGGTGATTTCAACGTTCACACTCTAAAACAAATAGGTCAACAGGCCGCTCTCGCAAGAACGTTAGACTCGTTGCATGTCGATGCCAGCTGTATCTCGAAAACTAGGATCCAGGACAGTAGTCAATGCATGGAACTAACAGCACTCGCATTGTCTACCCGATACTGGTTATACATTTCGGGTGACCCTGCAGACGCATTTACAGGTCATGCTAGAGTCAGTGTAGTCCTCAGCGCGACGGCCGCAGCCGCATTGATAGAATAGATTTCTGTTAACAGTAGACTGCGCCATCCGCTTGCCAGGCTCAGTTAAGACCAGCTCTAGACACAAAACCTTCAGAAATCTTTTCATTGTGTCTGCTTATGTTCCAACGTAATATAGTGTCGTCGGCGTCAAAGACGCTTTTTACTCGAATCTAGCCGCTACCCTTCGGTCGACACACAGTTCTACTGTAGTCATTCTGACCGGAGCTGTGAACTCCCAGGTCTGTCGTCTTGATGAGGCCGAGTCTCGTGTGGGTGACAGGTTTGGGGTAGCATCATATTGCTTGGATTATGGCGAATGACTGTTACAGCTGTGCACTGAGCATAAGCTATTTTTAGCCAGCGCTAGTTTTAGACATCGCACGCATCATTGTTATACTTGATATCCTACTTCTCCAAATCACGTCTCGTCTCGAATAGATCACATAGCCGTTAGTTGTCAGTGGCGTGGTTCGATTAAGGACTGCCGTGCTTATTGGAACACATACTAGGATTCAGATCATGCGTTACTACGTTGAAGTTTCGTTCTTGCTTTGCTAGAAAACGACCTCACGGACAACAACGACTGGCTGTTGGGAACCTGGCTATACGGCCAAAAAAGAACAAGTACCAAACCAGCTTAGAAAATAACCTTTGCAATTCTCACCCTGAAGATCCTAATAGCTCCTGGATGCAAATCTCGCGGGCCATTCATGAAACAGATACTACAGCGTGTTGAACAAACATTGAATCTGGGATAAATTTCCGGAGTTGTTTCAAGCCAGAACAATAC
>JTDE01003264.1:3734-52558 GCA_014338405.1 Paragonimus skrjabini miyazakii | reverse complement strand
GATAGATTGGGCCTTTATGTTCATCAGTTTGCTATCAACCAGGATTGTTTGCCTTTTTATTCATGGTTGTTTGGTAGTTAAGCACAATTATAAACCACTGATGCATTGCTGTTGATGATGGTTTTGATGTTCATTCACATCTTTACTAGTGAGTTCGCGAAGGTTTCTTCATTACAGTTGATTATTCACTTCTTTTTCATGGAATATCGAGCTTCTGGTTTCTGTAGCATTGTAGATAATGTGGTTACATTCAGCTTACTTAAGATACAGGTGAAGCGTGGTGGTGCGTTCTGAGTCGGAGTTGTGCGGCTCTGATCCGTAAGCGGTGGCTCATAGCTTATTTGGTTTACAGGTTATCGTCGCATTGCGGTATGGTCCTACCTCGTTTTCTACGCTTTCCGTTTGTCTGCTCTTTTAAATGTCATTTGCTGTCGATTAAAGTTTGTTTTTTGCGCAAGCAAAGTGACATAAGTTGGATGTGACATGTCAGGGGCGCATATGATGGGAAGTGAAGGTCCGACTGAATTATTTGTTTTGCCTATGTCCACAATGACATTACCACACGCAATATTTAGCGATCAATGTGGACGTCTCGGATTCTCGGATACATGTTCATTAGGTCTTCGAGGTCATGCATGCAGCATGCACAGTGTTCAAAAAATCACGTGCCATGGCTTCGCTACGCGGCTCTACTGTCTTAGAACGTGGTCTACAAACGTCAGCTGTTGGATCGCGTACACGGCCCGCAGTGCTTAACTGATGTACGAGGCACGTTATGTTTGTCAGATTAATGAGATTTATAAAGCTAACAAATCTTGAGGATTTGATAGATATGACGAACTTAAAGCTGGTCGAACTTGCCGAACTTACTGTCCGATGATGCCCTCTGTTGTCTTGCTTCATAGCTGGATTGCTGCAATAGATGATATGCTAATGACAGCAGTGCCATGCAATTAGTGGATAGCTTAGACTGTTGTCAAGTGTACCCTCATTTGAGGGGTTCTGTGAGTAGCAGCCGAGGACTGTCGATTTCAGTAAATTGGAGGTAGTAACTGTCGACTTACTTTTTACGAAATTGAATGGAAACGATTTTCCTCGACGTGACCAACTGTAGGCGACACCCAACGGGCATCGGGCAAAAATGTAATTTACTTGTGCTTTTGAAGTTTTTTTAATGTATGGTAGCGAGAGATTGTTTCCTTAATTGTTTTATCTGGCGTTTCAACCTACATTTCATACTGTCATTTGCTCGTCCTGGTCTTATTGTTCATTCTTTAAAGGTTCGCATTGGAAGTCAGGAGACCTTGAGTGATGAACATGGATTTTACCAACCAGGTTATCTGGAGCCTGGTCAATATTCCATACAAGTAAGTTGTGATTCAAGCATACTGTTGGTTACTCATTTCTAGATCTACTTTCATCATTTCCGTTTTACTGTTAATATCATAATGTTCAACTTCAGGTATGTTCAACGTCCACCTACTCATGACCTCCGGCTATACAATGCAAGTGGACTATAATTAATTAATTAAATAGTAGCGTCTCTTTGGCGTATGTGTCAGCTACGTCCATTTGTGTGACCTATCGCGTGTTTCATACTGGACGGGAGTAACTCACACCTAAACTGTCTGTTGTACACAGCGCTCAACAACCCATGGTTGTGTTATCTGTCCGTAATCAGCTCGGAGACTTTGTCATGTGTTCAGTTCTCGACCAGTTATAAGGTCTGACTCACTCTATCTACTGTTTCCATATTTATTGTGTTGTAATTAATCTGATGATCAAACACAGAAAACAAATCTTGTTCGCTACTTTGTCGTTCACATGAGTTATAAGGTCAGCCATTTTCTTCCATAGCCGGAAGACACACCGGCTTAACTTGAACTCGTATTTGTTTACGACTGCCTGTACAGGGACAAAACCGTTAACATTGGTGTTGTTCTGGGTGAATGTCGGTGATGATTGAATCAATTCGCACCCAACTTCAGTTGTACTAAGTTCAAACACATGTGTCTGTGGTTTATTTCCAGCAAACTAGTCAGGTTTTCACATTTGCTTACTATGTCCATTTGTTGTTCATGCTGGCTCAGTGTAATCCTTTTACTTAAGCAACGCGTGTTGTGTGATGTAAACGTTATCTTGAGGTAACGGATAACGGAAGCATTTTTCATGTCTTCCGACAGGTTGAGGCCGAAGGCGCTCAATTTAATCAACGTCAAGTTCAGCTGACCGCTACATTGAAGCAGTGGCCAACTTTACAACCAGATACGCTAGCCATATGTGGCCATGTGGAATCCGGTGGAGACGTCTCGTTCACCACTGACCAGGTAAATGTGAGGTAAAATTTATCATTTTGTGCCGACTGCTGTGTCAGTAGTGGGTTAAAATGTTTTTAACGGGGTGGTTTTTGACCGTCTTCTATTTTTAAGTCTGTTTTGTTCGAAGAGGCCCCTGGTTTTTTGCATCAACAGATGAGTGATGCAACAACACGTCAACTGTATGGAAAACGCGCTTACTGCCTTACGAAATAGCTCGCATGTTGATCTCGTTCTTACTATATTTTTTGTGTTCTTTCCAACTTTTCTACTGTAGTTCTTAATTTCTTGCATTTTGACCACTTATTTATGAGGCAAACAGTCATCCCAGTTGGAACTTCAATCTACATACCTCCTCCGTTCATTCATCAAGTGACCAGGCACAGTTTGCTTATGTAAAGTGATCTTTTATGCTGCCTACCATACTGACCCACTTAGTTGCCACGTCTGTACATTAATCATTTTGTAACTCCCCTCATTTGCTTCCTTCCCACTGATTATTCACTTAATTTTGGTTCACTTCACTCGTTCCGTTTTAAAATGGTATATGTAGGTATACACAAGCCACACAAAGTGGCAAACGTCCTGTGACAACTGAGAAGAGAAAACTGGGGGTATACGAAGTGAGAGCAAGGAAGATAGAATGAAAATGAAAAGACTACACCAGTACACAAAGGTTCGCAACACAACTACCATTGACTTTTGTTCCCTGTTCCATCAAACACACCCCTCAGCCATAGATGCTCATTGTCCTCTGGACCCCAATCAAGAAGCCGGAAACACCCTACTGAAGCAAACCTCAATATCAGTAGGTTTCATACACCGAACCCAAAGCATGCGCTAGCCGCCAGGCTGCCACCTTCAACCCAACCCACCGCTGCCGAACAAGACAGGACGTGTCAGCGGTGAGTTGGCATTCTCAAAAAGGTGTCCAAGCTAACGAGACTTGCAAGATGAGTTTAATATTGTGAGTAATTGACATAGTCTGTTCTTCCCGAACACACATCGACGAAGTTCGCCATTCTGTCGTCAACGTCACACACTGTTAATGCTTCGGATACATTGGTAAACGAAAACCGGCATTCTGTGAACATTCTTTTCACGTATGAGCCGGGTTTTACATTCCTACGGTGGGATTACACATTCTGCTTCCCACTGTTATACCGAGATCTTGTTGACACCATAGTTGGCTTAAGTTGTCATAGGCATCGTCTGAACGACGCTACCGCAGTTCCCAGACTACAAAAACTACTTGATTGCCTCCAGCCTTTCACTATTCAGGGCGAAGGCAAGCACATGATATTGATAAATGGACTGAGAATATCACAACGTTATGAGCAAGTTGTAATACTCTACGTTTCATCCACTTTGGGTGGCCTTCCTCAATCAGTTTATCAATAACATGTTAAACACGACGCTCAAACTGTTTGACTTCATTCGTACTAAGGTTGGTACAGATATCTTACAGCAAGCACGTGGTCCTTCCAATCTTGCAACCTAGAAGGTACGAGGTTGATAGCAAACTGATGAACATAAAGGCCCAATCTATCTGGGTTGTCATGGGTTCTCCTTGAGGCCTCCCAGATTAGAGCAATGTGCTCTGCACACTGTTTCAGAATCGGGTGCTTCAGAGCGGTTCCACATCATCACATTCGCAGACTCTCGGGGCACATTCTAAGATCTCGTCTACTGTAAACTTTAATAGGACAAGGTAGGATGTGAACAAACTTTTCCAACCAAACTTGATACATCACGATTCAGCGATGCGCTGCGCCATAAGTCGTCATCATCATGATCGATAGCATTACATCAGTGGTTTATAATTGTGCTTAACTACAAAACAACCATGAATAAAAAGGCAAACAATCCTGTACAAGGAGAGAGAAGAAACAAGAAGGAGAGTGAAAGGGACCTGACTACTAAAAATAGCTTCGTCCATGTTCAAACATTCAGCATCATGGTACCTACACCATGCAGACAAATAACCGACCTATAAGTGAAAGTAGGGCATCATCAGCAAGACAGATTCCTTATGACTTTCAATGCCCCACATCATTAGGCGCACCCACTTCACAGACAGCTCGGCCAAACAACAACAACAACAACAACAACATTCACGCCACTGAAATCGATTAGCCGCCATCCCATCTAGCGTCTCCAACAACCGACTCTGTGAGCCATGATGTTCCCAGTACGGGAAACGAAAATGACCTACATTGGTCAAACTCCTTGGTGAACGACTTAATTTCTCCACGCCGAGTCATCAACTGTCCACCTCACACCTTACGCCATTCATCCGCAGCGTCGACAAAGAATGTCCAGTGTGACCGACCACCAGATGGAATCCTTAATACATGGCCTATCTATCTAAGTCTGTGTAAACGTGAGGATTGAACAGAAGAACTCGCTTGACAGTCCTCACCAAATACCCGGTTTCTATTCTCTTCGTGGCTTATTCGTCGTTAGTACTAGATGAGAGCAATCGAACGCAGATATCGGTGGTCAAATACATGAAAACAGTTGACGTCTTCTAGCCTGAGCTGAAAAGTTTCGCAGTCGCCTGATGTACGCGAACCTTATCCCCAGAGAGATGTGCAAGGGACTAACGCAATACAAAGATATAAATGCCAATATTTAGTTCAAAACGCACTAGCCGAATAGCTCGCTACAGGCAATCCCAATCTATACGAAACAGGAACACCAAGGAGTTGAGACGCGCGCACCAAAAGTGTATTGCTAAGCAGAATCAATTCAAACAAGTGATGTTCGTTCTGTACAAGGGAAAGTGGTGCCAACTGTATATAAAAATAAAGCGGAATATGAAAATGTGTACAATATTCTACAGAACTCCACCCCTAGAGCGTTAAAAGAATGAAAACGCTCGATATAATTGAGGAAATGTTAAGCGCAATACTCTTTGAAAACTGCTGGCCATCCGACTGTTCGGCCTGAGCGAATGCGGGGAAGGTCAACAGGGGTTTTCGGGTTGGACCGAGGTACTGGCTGTTTGTTACGCAGGGGCTGGGTAGACTGCGAGTCACTAGGCGTAGGATAGACATCAGGAGCGATGGGAGGATCTAGGTGGGATTCGACATGAGCTACTTTAAGTCTATCAATGTTCACTGTATCGTGAGATTCATTTCGATCGATCACAAAAACTTGCGGAATTGTTTAATCACACGGAATGGTCCGGAGTATGGCTTTTGAAGAGGGGCTTTTACAGCGTCCACACGAACGAAAACAAAATCACAAAAGTCCAGATCGGAGTGCTTTTGTTCCTGTTTGGTGTTTAACCTGGTGGGCTGGGGCCGGATTTTCGCCATGGATGACTTCAACTGCTGCACGAAGGTATTAGCGTCAAAATTAGTTTGGCCGGCGTTCGACCTGTAGAGCAGTTCACCAGGGAGGCAAAGTGTCGTACCGTAAACTGATTGTGCGGTTGTGCAACCAATGTCTTCTTTAACAGTCGACCGAATTCCAAGCATGACAAGGGGTAAGTGATCAGTCCAACGCTCGGGGTCTAGCTGAGCTTTTAAAGCGGCCTTCGGCTAACGGTGAAAGCGTTCGACCAAACCGTTCGCTGCCAGATGGTATGCAGTGGTTTTGATGTGATCGACTCCCAGTAGCCGGTTGAAGTCTCTGAACAGCGCTGATTGAAATTTTGTACCTCTATCAGTGGTCACAGTCGTTGGAATACCATAGTTTGAAATCCACCCGTCCATGAACGCTCGCGCAACTGTTTCAGTATTCGTGTTGGGGAGAGGTATTGCCATGGACCATCTGGTGAAACGATCAACGCACGTCAAGATATACTGATGACCTTTTGAATACGGCAATGGCCCGACTATGTCAACGTGGACATGACTGAAACGTGCGTCAGGGTTAGCGAATGTGTCTGGAGCCGTGATGGTATGCCGGTGGACTTTACTGTGTTGGCAATCAAGGCAAGTTCTCGCCCATCCTCGTATGTCCCTATGCATGTTCGGTCAAACGAATCGGTCTGAAATCAGCGTGACAGTGGCACGAACTCTAGAATGAGACATACAGTGGATACTGTTAAAAATAGAGCATCTAAAGTTTACTGGTACAAATGGACGGGGGCTGACTGTCGTTGTGTCGCATATGAATGTGCCTTCGCAGTTGGTTAGAGGTAACTCGCGAAGTTTGAGGGAAGAAGAGATGCGACACTGCTGCAACTCTGGGTCATTGTTTTGCTCTCGCGCTAATTCTTTCAAATCAGTTGTGCCACTCCGATGTAGACTATTTAAGGTAACTCTGGACAAGGCGTCGGCGACGATGTTTTTATTTCCTGCAATATATCGTATGTCCGTCGTGAACTGGGAAATGTAATCCAACTGTCGAATTTCTCTCAGGGAATAACGGTCGGGCTTGGTGTTGAAAGAATAAATAAGCAGTTTGTGATCCGTCAGGATAGCGAAACGTCTACCTCCCAACGCGCGGCAAAAGTGCTTAATGGCAAGAAAGATAGCCAACAACTCGCGACCGGAGGTACTATAGCGCGTTTGCGCCTGTTGAAGCTTACGAGAGAAAAATGACAAGGGCTGAATTTGGCCATTCACTACCTGTTGCAGAACCGCGCCGACAGCTGATTGAGATGCATCGGTCTGTAAAATGAGATCGGAATCTTCGTCTACACGCATGTGTGCCAGAGTCGTCGCCTGCGATAACGCGTCTTTAACTGCGAGAAATGCCGCTTTAGCCGGAGGTGGTAAAATGAAATGTTTAGGATTATCCTTTAACAGATCCGAAAGGGGTTTTAACAATTCCGAACAGTGTAGGATAAAACGACAGTAATAATTTACAATACCGAGGAACCGTCGTAAGCTTTTCTGGGATTGTGGTGGTGGATAATCTTTGAGGGCAGCGATTTTTTCGGGCAGAGGTTCACTGCCATCACGAGTGATTCGGTGACCCAAAAAATCTATGGAGTCTACTCCAAAGACGCACTTCATCGGGTTTAGGGTTACACCATACTGATCAACGCGTTCGAAAACTGCACAGAGGTGTGACGTGTGTTTATGTGCATCCTTGCTCGCCACCAGAATGTCATCAATGTACACAAACACGAAGTGCAGATCAGGGAGGACTTGGTCCATGAACCTCTGAAAGGTCTGAGCCGCATTTCGCAACCCAAATGGCATTCGGACGAACTCGTACATTCCAAATGGGGTGGTGATTGCCGTCTTTGCTACGTCCTCTGGGGCCACGGGAATCTGATGATATGCCCGAACCAGATCGAGCTTCGAGAAATTGGTCATACCATGTAGACTGATGGAGAAATCGTGGATGTGAGGAATTGGGTACCTGTCTGGAACAGTGGCGTTGTTTAGGGCGCGATAATCACCGCACGGACGCCAGTCGCCGGGTGTGGTCTTAGGTACCATATGCAAGGGTGAGGCCCAAGGGCTGTTGGATGGGTGGATGATGCCGAGTCGCAGAAGGTTTTCGAATTCAGCTTTGGCGATTTTGAGTTTCTCAGGTGACAACCGACGTGGGCGAGCGGCGGTAGGTGGTCCTTTAGTGGTGATGTGGTGGAAAACGTTGTGTTTTACCCGTGACAATGAGCCTGATGGATTGATATGGCGTGGGAATTGTCGAAGCAGGGTTGAGAAACTGTTGTCCGGTAGGGCCGAACGTAATCCCGGCGAATTAATCAATGTGGCCTTCCCGTGTGCGCACATGGCTGTTGTGCTGTCCAACAGTTTCCGACTTCTTACATCCACCACGAGTCCAAAGGAGGTGAGAAAATCAACGCCAACAATTGGATGTTGTACATCCGCAACGGCAAAAATCCAGGGAAACTACCGATAAAGACCAAGGTTGAGAGTGGGTAATTTCTCTCGTATGTCCGTATGTCTGTATGGCGGTACGATTGGCGGCCTGTAGGGTATACGACACCGGTTTGAGGTTATGTTTGTCACCAGTGGGAGGAATAACGCTAACCTCAGCGCCCGTATCAATGAGAAAATTTAGAGACGTTGAACGGTCGAATACATAAAACAGGCGACATAAGTAAAGGCCAGTGGCAGCCATCGCCATTACTGACTGGCTTGGTCGTTTCCCGTCTGATTTTGACAATTCCGAAAGGAACAAGGCTGGTTGCAACGACGTGCATGCGTACCAAATCGCCGTTGGCAATAGCACATGCTCCTATCGAACTGTCGTACGTGCGACCTGCTTCGTGGGCGGGACTTTGAGCGTGCTAGTGACCGTTTCTCTGCTAGCAGTTTCGTTAGGGTGGCTAGCTGCAAGGACATCTCTGAAGACTGCTCTCTCAGGTTTGAGACGTCTTGCTCGAGGGTATCGCGGCTGCAAGTCGCTTGCAATTGAGCTACTTGCTGAGGAGCATAATTGTGGTGTACCTGGTCAGCGAATTCTGCTAGTTTGGTCAACGGCGTGTCCTTCTCCAAAACAGTTAATGTGTGGCGGAGTTCGTGTGGGAGGTTCTGGAGCCACAACTCTCGCAACACCGGCTCGTTGACAGTCTGTTTGTTCGATGACTGAGTCATGTGTCGAAGCAACTGTGAAGGGGTGCGATCTCCCATTTCGACACCGGCGAGGAGCTTGCGGAGATTGTCTTCGTCAGAAGCCGCCATTCTGTTAATAATGGCCGATTTGATGACATTGTACGGATTATCTGCTGGACGTTCGTAAATGATATCTGCAACTTCCGCTTCCACAGTCTCAGGTAAGTTCGCGACGACGTAGTTATACATGGTGGTGGTGAGTGGATTCGCCGAAAGTCAAAAGTAACTTCGATTTGGGCGAACCACAGTCTGGGGTCTCTACTGCCAAACTCAGGGAGTCTACTCATAACAGTATTCTCGGAAGAAGTCGTTTCCTGTTCAATATTAGAATGCATAGTAATGAGGAGAAAGAAAATAAATTTTCTTGGGAGTACTACAGGAGGAAGGATGTCGAACAAACAAAACTTTGGCAATACGTGTGATAAAAGTCAACACACGGGCTCACCAATTTCTAGAGGACTAACCCGATACAAAGGTATAAATGCCAATATTTAGTTCAAAACGCACTAGCCGAATAGCTCGCTACAGGCAATCCCAATCTATACGAAACAGGAACACCAAGGAGTTGAGACGCGCGCACCAAAAGTGTATTGCTAAGCAGAATCAATTCAAACAAGTGATGTTTGTTCTGTACAAGGGAAAGTGGTGCCAACTGTATATAAAAATAAAGCGGAATATGAAAATGTGTACAATACCCTATAGATGCCTCTCGTCAGAAGTGTTCGTTGACTACCCTATTTTTGGAGAGATGCGCTTCCATTTTATTCTCTACACCTCATCTGCCGCTATTGATACAGCTTCTCAATTACACTGACGGGTCGACGACCCCGATAACTTCATTGTCCAATATTAAATCTAAGTAATCACAGCAATCTTGCACAATAACTTTGCATTTTGAGGCTTGGAAGCGGATTCGGAAGTCCTTATCAGAGTGTGAAATAGCGTCTAGCATTGTTTGTGCTGCTTTGTAATCGTCAAACAACACCACCTGGTCATCGGCTTGATCACCGGACAGCATTTCCACGCCGGCATCTTGTGAGTGCCGCAGGCAGTCCTCCATTATTTTGTCTATGACAAAGTTAAATGAAAATGGGATGTGTAGGCGGCCTGGATGTACACCGCTGTTAGTATTGAAACTGTCAGACAGTTCACCGTAAACCCTAACCTGAGCTGATGTGTGGGAATGAAGCGCCGACAGCATGTTCACATACCTGGTCGGTACACTCCTGTATTTAAGTGACTCTGAAAGTGTAGATCGGTCCACCGAATCGAAGGCACCTTTATAGTCGCGAAATGCGGCAGTTGTTGGCCGGCGGTATACATGACGCTGCTTCCGAATTTGGCGAAGGGTGAAAATGTGATCAATACCTCATCGCCTTGGGCGAAACCCTGTTTGTTCTTCCCTAATGTTTGCCTTTTGAGCTGCAGTTAGTCGAAGAAGTATAGTAGATGCCAGAACTCTAGTAATGTCTGCGGTCAGCCTTATTACACTGTGGTTTTTCAAAAGCTCCGGATTCCTTTCCTGAATATGGCAACCATTATCGAATCACCCTAGCACATACCGATTGTATCCGTCATCCAAACAAGTTTAAGCAACTGCGTGAACACGTCTGCCTTCTTCTTTGAATGTGGCGGCACGAGATCATCTGGATCGTCAACCGTATTTAGTTTTGAATGGTCTGAGGGAGAATTTCATGAGACATTTAGGGAGGAGCAGGAGTAGCATGTTTTCGCCTATCCGCCCTGCTGTGTGCAGCAAATAGGACGACCCAGGTTATGCTGCGAGACGGCCGATTAATTATTTAATTGTTTTTATTCTGAGTACCTGTGTGTGTATGTGTGGGCTGACCATATACTCTTCGTTCACCGCTATCCTCGTTTGACAGTCCGATGGTGCATCTCTGTTAACGGAATGCCTGGGATATCGGAAATGACACTCGTTGTTGTTTATGTTAGTGGCGATATTCTGGCATTCTGTATCGTGGGAAGATGTGCTTAAAACTGCCACGGCCAGAGAGGAATGCAACTTGCCGTTCGTGGATATTTGCCATGGAAACATTCTTAATTTGTCATGTGTATTTACTATATGCAGCCTCGACGCTGTGAAAATTACGTGAATCCTTCGGCTAATTGCACACAAAATACGCGGGCTGTTTTCGATGTGCAAATGATGCCAATCAAACTCCAGTCCTTTTGTACTTCCTCGTTGACTGAGAGTTTCTGGAGCAGAGCTGGCAACTGTTTGACTAGGTCTCGGCCCCCATTGTTAAGAGTGCTGAAGCCAGTATCATTGCAGGTTATGACTAGGCTCACCATTGGTTTGGCAGGTTGCTTCGCTCACAACTAACTGTTCAGGTGTGTTGGAAAACTTTGCGGGACCTTTCAGTCACAACAGCTAGTTCAATAACGTTGGTATGTTGTGTGCATCAAGCCTTCCAATCCTTGGTTTACCCCGCAGTTCTGAGTGAGTAGCGTTGCGAACTGAATGATACCCGCCTTTAAGTGAAGTATCCCGGCGAGCGTCGACATGTTGAAGTGATCGCACAGAACCGAAAGGTTGGCAACTGAACGACCGGTAGTGCCACACGATGCGGGGCTTTATTTTTGGATAATACGCCTCAGTGTCCTCCAGTGAGTAGGGTCCTGGCGTGGAAGCAAGCGCCGTGTATTATTTTTAAAGCACTTGCTAGTTCAGATTTGTCAGTTTATGTTGTACAGCAAGACGACCTTCCACCAATATCAAAAGCGAACTTGTTACATACCAGTGTGTCATCGAAATACACACGTGTTTCGGATTGACTTACAGTCTTGGGAATGGATAGACTATCTATATATGGTCAGTCTGTGCCCACTTGGTTTATTGACGTCTAAAACTCCTAAAGTTATCACTTGTCAGCACCAGATCATTGTCATCGCTAATCTGCAGCAAACGCTCTTCGTTGTCTGCTGAACATATACCGCGAGAGTGTTGGCCACCTAAACTCTCTGGATGAAATCCATTCATCCTGGATGCTTAATGCACTTTGCATAAGGTTACGACGGAAATATCCCAATAGTTCGACAAACCACCGGGATTTGGTGGATCTAGTGTTTCAGGCCCCCATTCCGAAAATGTTGTAGTTCTTTTTTCTTGTTCCGGATGCATTTGTCTAAATCCTTCAACTGGAGTCCAACCATTCAAGATACATTATGTGCCTTTATACTTGTAATTTCTGTTTACTTCTTCTGGATGAGTAGTTTTAAATATTTTGACTCGGACTCAGTGCGCCTCAACCCTTCCATCCTCTTTAGCCTTTTTGCTTTTGCTTTGCGATTTCAGATTCCAGGTTTCGTCCTGATCTCAGATAACTTCACCGGAATACAGCGAAAGGAGGCGTGCACAATGCACGACGGAAGGTTGGAATTTTGTGCATACACCCCACCCGGTCACTACCAACTTACACTGGACTTCCGCAACGCCGAACGAAACCTCCATTTCATCCCGGCCACAATTGATGTAAGCTGTGGTGGTTTTTTCCCTCCGTTTTTGAGCTAAATAGGTTTGATACTTATTTCCCTTTAACTCGTTTGGTGAGTGTAGGCGAATGGCGATGACCTCTGCAATTGAAAGTATGCAACCTCTGATCCTTTTCGAGTGTATCCCACACATTCAATAAATTAGCTTGAACGAATCGGTGTGATTGATCAGGTGGTTTGACTCGATGGAACCATAGGCTGAGTGTGGCAATTAATAAAACATACTTCGCAGCTGAGCTACCCGTTCAGTTTACGTCCACACCAGTATTGCGCTCCCAGTTGAAAGATATATAGCCTGGTCATGCCGCCTCCTTCTATGTTTGCCGTTCCTGTGGAACAAGCTACCTAGGCCGCACAACACGGCGATTATCCGAACGCATTCGGGAGCGCCGACCAGTGTGGCTAACGCGAGGATTCATAAGGCCCTGTTTGTCTGTGGTCGCCATGCGTTTGATCGAGTCGAACCACCTGATCAATCAGACCGATTCGTTCAAGCCAATCTATCAAATAAGTGGGATACGGTCGAAACAGGTGAAAGGTCGCATACTTTCAATTACAGATGTCATCGCCATTCGCCTACACTCAACCATTGTGCGCCCAAAAACGGCTAGTCACAACTTGTTTGAATTAAGTATGCGTCACTTCCTTAGAACTTGGTCTGTGGTAGCAATGCTAGCATCGTGTTTGAGATTCATTCACCGCAGTCGCTTCTGTCCAAAGTTAGACGGCCTGGCTGTGTCCAGTCCACAGGTAGGCTGACAAACTTTGAGCTTCAGCGCGACAGTTCGGCTTGAATCTGGAAAGGACATCGGATTCTCTAAAGTCAGTCGTGCTTCGTAAGTCCAAAGAGGTGACTGAATCACCACTTAATCAATCGACTTTAAGTCTTTGTAGCGTCACTCTGAATTCAAAAAGGAGCTTAGCACAAGATTAAGTTTTAGTTGCAAAGTGACACTTTTATAGGCAAAACATTGCAGTCGTAATGGTCATCTGCATGATAATGAATGAAAGACGCCTGCTGTGTTTCTATTCTGTTTATCAGTGGGGAGGGACATTTTTTTGGCTAGACGTATGTGTTACATCACGGCAGATTTCTTGTGACTTAAAAACATCAAGCTTTACCGTGTATTGGTTGGTGAACTTGGGTTATGTCGGAGAAAATGCGTGTCAACGAACCACATTTTTTCATCCAAAAACGTCTCCGTTCCAGAGAAAACGATTTTGGGCAATCATAACGGACAAAAATTTCCAGAACATCCTAGTGCAACCTTCACTAATTTTGCTTGTTCGATCTCTATTTCACCACGCTCATTACCTTCTTGATGACCTTAAGTAATACTTTCAGTAATTGTTCTTCAATCCTTTGATGCATCATACACTGTAGATATGTCTCTGTTTTTCTTGTTACATACTTCTTGGGGTCAAACAAAATGACTTTCTGCACTCATTGTGGCAGTACTTAATTTCAAGTTGAACATCACCCACAATTGATCGCAGCTGTCGCGTCCCCATAGACTTTCCAGTCGGCCCCTTTCGAAAACAAGCACTAGACTCGAGTTTCGCTCTCATTAGAGCACGTCAGTAGTGCATATCATCGCCACTGCCGGGACTTGAACCACGGACATGCTGTTCATGAGACAACCGTGTTTACCACTGCGCCATTGACCTCACGTTAGGCACGACCGAATTATCATATGTGAAGGCTCAACCACTTTGGCTTGTGAGTAATGGTCAGGTTGTCCGATCGCCTCGAGAGGAGACACAGTTATTGTTTGTTAACTCCAATCGATGACCCCTCGACTAGGACTTCTCTCCAAGTTGAAATCACAGAAATCATTGACTTGTTGAGCGGTGTTTGATTACTGATGAGTAGTAGGGGATTTTGATTTTCATATAGATTGAACACTGCCCACAATTGATCGCAGCCGTCTCGAAATGGAGACACAGTTACTCTCTGTTAACTCCAATCGATAACCCCGCGATTAGGACTTCCTAGACAGGTCGAGATCTCCGATCTCATTAAACCTGCTAGGCCTTACTCACAAGGGAAAGTGGTTGAGCGTTCACATATGATAATTCGGTCGTGCCTAACGTGAGGTCAATGGCGCAGGGTAAACACGGTTGCCTCAGGAACAGCGTATCCGTGGTTCTAGTCCTGGCAGTGGCGATGATATGCACTACTGACGAGCTCTAATGAGAGCGAAACTCGAATCTAGTGCTTCTGCTGTTCGAAAGGGGCCGACTGGAAAGTCTATGGGAATGTGACAGCTGCGATCAATTGAGGGTGATGTTTAACTTGAAATTAACCAAATCCCCGACTACTCATCATTACTTAGTTTGTTAAGTTTCGATCTAAATTGATTTCCCTTGTGTACCGCTTACCGAAGTACCGTTTGGCCAGCTGAACTGAGAAAAATCCCCTATATACACGCCGGATTTTTGGCCGCACCTCTCACACAGTCATCAACACTGACTATTCACCTCGCTCACTTGCATTTTCGTTTAACGTGTTAGCTTCCTTCATTCCGATTGTTTTGGTATGAAGTTTCAGTAGCTTACTGTTTGTTTGAAATCTTTGCATTTCAGTATAAGCTACCAAAACACCTTTTAAGTCAGGATACTGGCATGTGTTGTTTCGATTTAGTGGATGGTATTATTCTAACTTCACCTTTTGATGCGGTTTCGTTTTCACAACTCAAGGTTAATTTATTAGATGGACCTGTTTTCGACTTGATGTTCACACGGTTTCGCGCCAAACTAGTCGGTCGTGTACACTGTCTCAGTGCTACATGTTGGGGTCGCACTAATGAAGCGCCACTCACTGTCCGATTGATTGAATCGGCGAACCCACAGACCGTACGCTATGGATCGTTGACTCCGGTCAAGGTAAGACTTCTTTGGTTTCTGCTTTGACATTAGTCTGTGGACTTATCTTTGTTCAGGGAAATTGCCTCTGGAAGGCGGCGTTTCATCAGTCATTTTTGTTTACTAGGGATTGTTACTAGAACAAGATTTCGATGTAAGAAGAAATCCACTTTAGGATTTATGGAAGGCTGTCCCAGTGTTTGCCTAATTGTTGGTAGCAACACGAGCCAAAGGAATTCCTGTGCTTCATATGACATCGATGATCGGGAATGATGAAGGTCTTTCGTGGTTCAAGCAAATGTTCAACGCGTAATCAACTTGTTCGGACAGTTAATTTACGGATGACTTTTGATATGTAGCTCATTTTATGATACAGATACCTATAGGTTGCCATAGTGAATGTGAAACCACAAATCAAGCGTAATTTGTAAACATCAAGTGTTGTCATTGTTTGAAATGTACCTCGTAGATATTTGGCGATCAGTGACAAATGTCTTCAGTCAAACACATGAATGCACTCATGTCCGGACGTACCGTCGCTGTGTTATGGATGGAAGATAGAGGTGTGATTTTGCTTACACATAACTTACACGGATTTTGAATGCGAGCCTGTTGTTTAGGTTGCATCTAAGTTACGTTACAATATACTGTTCACGTTACTTCCGCAAGTTTATTCTGAGATCGCTGGATGGTAACAGTACCGGCTCCCAGTCGAATAATAGCGGGTTTGAGCGTTCTTATTCCTTCCCACCTTAGTAACTCTTAACACCGATATAACCCACTATGTCATAACGCAGCATTAAGCTAATTATGTAAAAGATTTTTTGTCGCAGTTTTCAAACATCTCACTTATCACGTTGTTTAGGCCGCCATATTTGCATCTTCAGACTGCTAAGTGAACATAATACTCATTTGATCGCAGCTCTTATATTCAGACAGACTCCCCGGCAAGCCTCTCTCGAATAAAATCAATCACCTCGACCCTTGTGCTTGCTAGTACTCGTCAGTATTACATATCCTGGTCGCAGTTGATCCTCGAGCCCCGGTTCACGCTCTTATGAGGCGGCAGTACTGCTTCCTGTATTGCTGCCTTCCCATTAAGCACGACTGCATTATCATGTCTAATCGCAAAGTTACGTTTACTTGAGTCTTCTTGACAAGGACTGGCTGAAGAGTCTCCTTGAATACGGAAGTTTCGATTGACTTCAATTTCACTTTCAATTTGTTCCAGTCAACTCGCTTATCATTTGTCGGTTCTGCTTCTGCCCCATGTTGTCCATCTATTTTGTTTCGAAACCTACTCGTCTTATAATTCCTTTCTTTAAACTTGGAATTTTTTTCATAGTAAATAGTTGGTATGTATGTATGAGAACACTATGTGAGTGGTGCATTTGTGATAGTTAAAACATAGATCTGACTACTCGAGCGCTGCTAGCAGTTTTATCTTTTGTTTTCTTCAACGCCGTTTGCCAACCCTAACGTTTGGTATATTACCATTATCAGGTAGATCGACCGTTGCGTTCCACATAGCTGCTATCCGTCGTTGGGTGAATACATTTTGGTTAACTGTCTGTAAACGGTCAGTCGACCGTTTTTCTCTTTCTTTTTCCATTACTCCCTGTGGTAGAACGAGCCTCTAGCCGCGCATTTCACCTTGGATAATCTCTTGCCGGGTGATTACTTCATTGACTTAGTTCATCGAAGCCAACAGACTGCTCATTTGACTCCCGTTGATGGTTGGTGCTGGACTAATCGAGCTTTCGAATATGGTGCTACTTATGTGACCTCGAATTCCACTCGCCTCCTTCATATACGGGATGAGGATTTGGATTGGAAAACTGAACCGAAATTGGATTTCACACAATCTGGTTATGTTGTTCGCGTACAGTTGCATTCCCAGTTGCACTTCGATCGTCTACCCCGGATTACAGTCCGAGCAATTGGATCCTCGAAATCGGATAACACGACCAGTTCCATTGAATGGGATCTGATGGACTATTCAAATCAAGTGAGTGGGGCTACGAATGTTTCCTGTCTGCTAGTCGGTCTGAATGAAGACGGCGAGTTATCACATTGTTCATATTCCCGCTGTCTTTACCAGTCTTCCATTTTTGTGGTCTACATACCTTTCCGAATTAAACGCATATATAATGGCTTCGGAGCTTTAATGGAATTTCATGAGTTCTAGCCTTAGGCATCATAGATGTTTTTCGGCCGAGACTTAGATTTTCTGCATCAGTTGAAGTTTGTGGATTTGGATTGTTCCTAATTGTGCGCTATTTGCATGTAATCGCGACCTTCGCATTTAGATATGCGTTTCACTTGGCCACTTCGAAAGGAGGCATTTTACTGAAGTTGCGCTCTTATTAGAGCTTGTCGGTAGTGCACTCCGGCTATTGTGGTTGTCAGAGGAGCGTGTTAACCATAAGGCAGTGACCTCACGATAGGTCTGACCGAACAGTTATTTCCGAACATTCAACAACAGCCTCATGCAAATAATGTTTAGCTCACTTTGCCATCACTGTGCTCACTCCAGCTGATCAATCCGTGAACAAGACTTCTCAGGTTGAAGCAGCTAACCTCATTGAACCAATTTATTTATGTAATAATAATTTTTTTCAATCTTATGGATCTTGATCCTAAGATGTACTCATTTTTCCCAATTCTCACAACATCGTTAGCCTATGTGTATTACCGAGCGTACTGCAAAGCAGTAGAACACCTCATGATATAAAAGTTTAAATTTAACCCCCTTCTTTCTGATAGAGGGATCAATAAATCGGGTCTTAAAACAATTGTTCAGTTGTAAGAGCGAGGTTTGTGTGCAACATATCATGCTTCGCATTGACCTCATTCGATTTCAACATTATGCTAGTTTGTAAAGCATGACAGTTCGGTTCTATTCAATTTATTAATTAGGATAATAAAAAAATGTTTGATGTTAACTATCTCCTTTCTGCTTACTGCGACAGATCTTTATGTCAGCCTAACCTACCCTTTCACTGAAGCGGTATGCGGGAAGTATTTCAGACGCGCGACCTTCACCTCATCCTTGTTGATTAAACAGCGACAATCTGGATTGCCAACTCGATTAACTCATAACGTTCATATATCTTGGTCGTTATCTCTAGGTCTTATCGATTGCGTTGTGTTGCTTAATTATACAAGGCGGAGTGTCAGTATCATTTATTGACTGTCTTCCTATGTTAATTATTTTGTAAAATTAAACTGTAGATGTTTGAATTTCATGGATAATGGTTCTCGTGCAGTAGTATTGTTCGCTTTTTTTACTCTTGTTTCTGCACAGGTTTGTCTTCCGTCTCCGAGTACCACGTATCGCTTTACGCAGTCAAGTCCCTGTCTCTCGCTCAGCTTCATCAGCACTTCAGAAGTGAAGCCTCAGCGTGATTGTCACTCACAACTCGATCAATCTCCTCTGGTCCGTCTGGCGGTGACTAAAATCCCATTGTTTGTTCGTCTTGCTTACGCAGACTCCTTTACTCCTGAAGCCCAGGATTTATTGACTAAGCATTCCGTCCCGATCGAAGTATCCGAAACTGAACCGGACGACCAAAGGAATCTGAACGTCGAAGGAAATTCAAAAATCATCTTTGCAAAGTATGTTTCTTCTGCTGATTTTCCACCAGTTTATTAACACACCAGCTTTGTGCAACCGAAGACGTACAACAAGAGTTTGGTGTAGTTAGATACATGAGCAGTCCAACATAAATTTCACCTATTGTCTTAGACATAAGGTGCTGAGATTTGGTGACACTATTGCAAAAATGATCCGCTTTATAACAGGCAACAGAAGTGTTTACTCGGACCCTAGGATTAATCTGTTTTTCCAAAAATCTAGATAGTGTCCGCTTTTCAGATGCCCACAAATTTGACTTAATTTCGGCTTGTTCTTCTTAGAGGAGACTCAAGTCTAAAATATCTAGGGCCTGACTGGATTCCACCCCGCAACAGGAATAGAATGACGAAACACATCAGTTGCTATGCCAGTTGAACTAAGCTAACATGCCAGGAGCCCAGAAATTTCATGTCTGGACTTTTGTTGTGTATTTCTTCCATTGTGCTGTATGGGATTCAAAAGTGATCCCGGAAAGTCATTGCCACAGCGGAATTTCCCAGGTATCTCACACTGGTATCCATCAACGCTATCACTAGGCTTGGTAAGTCACCAAGGTCACCCGAACTAGTTTGTTCGGCGTATGACTGAAGCGAGTTACGATCATTCGAGATTGACCGTCAGTCACGTTTTCAAATCGGTGTTATAACAGTCGGCGTGAGCACAGCTTACTTTAGACCCCAGAACTGCTTGGCGTCACTGTTCGTATCAGTTAGGATGACAAGAATGAAGGAGATATTGATCGAACTCGATGCAGCATTCATGAAATGGTCAATAACCCTACTGAATTACAACAAACTAGAAAGTTTTTGATCAGACTGTGTTACGGAAGTCTATAAAAACGGTCAAAGGTAGACTCGGCGGGCTTCCTTTGACATCAGATAGAGGCATCTGACTGGTAGTGAATGTTATGCAATGCAGTTGACCTACTTCAGCGCACTCATTGTCTACAACCTTCTATGTACAAACAATAGTACCTCGGCACAAACGGTACGAGGGCTCATTTGTGATTTGGGTTTACACGAACTTCGTTAACAAAGATGCATTGTTACTTCCAAAATGAACAAAGAAAAGGGCATAAATTCGAAGACAGAATTGAAGCTGTTTATTTGCCGATGGAAATTCAGTTGTCACACGCCTTGATATCCTACTAAATCAAGCAATGCTGTGTTCGGGCATTCCACCCATGTGCAATCCAACCAGCATGCTAATCAGTAGTAGAGGGCTCACGAATTGAGTTGGCTTTTTGTAGGTCAACTAAGGCCCCTACATTTTTTACTGAAGAGACGCTGACCACAATTCGTGAGGTCCTCTTCTCTGTAGTGTTAAAGAACGTCCTGGAGTTACCGATATATAAGGGTTTTTAACCGGACCATCTCACGCACACACGGCCACTTTCTCATTATGATTGCCTTTTAACAACACTTTTCGTAGTCACATTGCCGAGATTGGAACCATGCAAAGCATTTTGGGTTCCGTCATTAAAAAAAGTATGCAGGATTTAAAGAGCGCGTTCGTCCAAACTCGGTATAAAATTTACCACCAGCTTTTCTGCAACTTTTACAAGAGCTTGCTGAAAAGGATTTAATAAGTTGTTGAATCGAAGAGCAAGACCACTCGCTATTTAATTGCTCATCTTAGAACTTAAGTTAAACTTTCATCAAACTGTTAAGCGTTTGGAAACCGTTTTCAAAAGATAGATTGTTACTATTCCGTGACTAGGTATCTACCTGCTATTACCTTCCAACTCTCAGTGCAGTTCAACTGCGACGACTTGTGTTGGATTGCTCGTTTACCTAATTACACCAACCTTTTTCAATGAGTGTACCTGATGTATTGTCACAGTTTTTTAAATGCGCAACCTTTAGGAGGATTGTCCATATGGTTGTGCTCGTCTTTCGTGGACTTGAGCGAATATGCTTTCACGCCACTTTTTTATCCAAAACAATTCTTCACTGGCTGAGAAGCTCTTTTGCGGTAATTGTGGCTATTCTATGTGTGGATGGTACTTTCCGTTCGGTTTACCTCTTCACGTTAAAATTCCGACTGTCAGATGCACGATATACTCTTCTATTAATGGAGCGACGTTCAAACAAGATTCACACAGTTTAGATCTATTTGCTTTTCCTGCTACATCGCTAACTGCCTCATAGTACACAATAATTCAGACACAATCATCTGTAACCGCTTCACTTTATCAGCCTGTTTGTCTTAACTCCTCCCAGCTGTGTTTTGTAAATGTTGCTAAGGCGAAGTATGTGGAGCATGATGAACGGTCAACATGAATGAATGTGGACTTCTACTGTCATGAACAATTGTTATAAACCGACCAAACACATGGACTCAGAACACGACCCGTGAGAGCATACCCTGGTTTATGTCATTCAGTAGGGGACCAAAACGAAGATTTCATGTTAATCGCGGATGTAATCAGTCCGATAATCAACCAATCAGGAGGCAGAAACCTAATAATCCAAAGTAACCGGATTGGCAGCGGCCAGTAAGACGAACAAGTGTAAACAGATGTTTGGATAAAGGCATATGACACATTTGCAACAGTGGGAACTTGGACACAATAGTCACGTGGTTCTATGATGATCGTTTATTCACTGTTCATCCTGCTTGTTACCTATTTGGACTAATATGCCTGAATGTGTCAACTGTCTATGCTCATTTTTATCTGATTGCGTATGACAGGACTTCGTGCTTTTCATTGTTTATCGATAAACGTTTTCTTTCTCTGACTCCCTTTTGCCCCTGTCTTACTGCACTCGCCATGCGTAACTTCAATTTCTTCCTCTTATTTCTAACCGTATAATGATTATCTGGTAAGCATCCGATTTCACTTCACTGATCTCACTTTGAAAATGCCTTTGCGCATGAAACAGTTGTTAAGTATGTAAGAAACGTTTTCGTAAATGTTATCACCTGCGTCTAGCGTCTGCACGATTTTTCCAAACTCTTCTTCATTCGCCTTCATTTTGAACCACCCGCGCATATATACTCGCTGTATTGCTCACCATTTTCTGTGTGATTGTCTACTGTTCTTTTTTTTGCCAAATTTACTGTAACTCGAGTACGGTGTCTGCTTGCCCCGTGTTTATTGGGTAAACAGCATAGATGTACGACTGATACGTGGCATCCAAGTTCGTGCTGTTTCCAAATGCCTGCCTCAAAACATATGAAACCAGGCACTATCGATATACGTGGGTTTTGTCTGAGTCTTGTTGACTTGTATTGCATTTATTCTAAAATAATGAACTAAAATACAGTTTTTAAATGTACCTTAGTAAAACTAGAGGTATGTGGTACCCAGTAGTTCCATTTTTTGATGAATAACGATGTAATGGGTCGGCTGGATTGCTGTTGTGCTCCTCTTCGGAGGGGGGGGGATCGAACAGTCTGAGCACTATTCACAAACAAATGTGGCTGAGCGTTTGTATATGACAGTTCGGTCCGACCTAGTGTGAGGTCAGTGGCTAAGCGGTTAACGCGGTTGACTCAGAAACGTGACCAGAGTTCTTATCTCAGCTGTGGTGAAGATGTGAACTACTGATGAACTCTAACCCTATCGGAACTCGAGTATAATGCTTCTTTTCAAAATGGACTAACTGAAAGGCATATGAAAGTGTGAAAGTTATAAACAATTGAGTGAGGTTCCGATTGTATGGAATATTTATTCATACTTGACATCTCAAATCGTGCCAAAGTATTCGACACAGTTAGAAATTATTGACTAGTTTTCTGATCTGCGGCGCATTTTGCCACAAAACATATCTGAAACAGAGAGGTTCATTTAATGATCAGACTAATAAAACTCTTGATGTATACTCCATTTCCCTGGATTTAGGTGAGATTTTGTTTGTTTTATGGTTTTCCGAATAGTCACATCTGTTATCGCGTTATCTTGTCACTAACCAAGAAGGTGGACAGAGAATGTGGATGTCTTACCAACGCAGTAAAATTTATGAGGCAACGATATTGTATGCATTATTATTGAGATGAGTTGATAAACTTCCCGAAGATGCACAATGGACAAAACTACACAATTTCTACTATGAGCCTGCTTTTAAAACGACGAAATCTCTCAGACTGGTACAAGATTTTTCGAAACTAAAACAAAAGGTCATAGAATGCAACCGAATTTTGTTTTGGTGGTCGATTTACTTCAAAAATGAAACTGTTATCATAGATTAATCTTTAGCAATTACCAATAATGAGGCTTGGTGATCTATGGCACAGGTTTTGGTCGTGGAGTTGAATTAAGGACAAGGGAGTGGCTGTTCACTGCAAGCCATACGTTAGTTTGTCATCATTTATAGACAGTCTGCCGAATGAACTGTGATCAATGGCGTTGTCATTGCAGAAACTATTCACAACTTCCATATAAAACTGTCACAAACTGGACAGAATACATTGTTATTTTGTAATCTAATGTACGGTGTAACGGTTCACAGATAGCAAGTTTCTTTTTTTTAGCGTATTATCGTACTTCCGATGATTTCCTCCTCATCAGTCTTATGCACAACTCAAACAGATTGTGTTGTGACTAGTACAACCTAACAGTCTAAATTTCATTACTTTCGAATTTTCCTCAGCTTTGAAGTACTAATTATTCAGACTGAACTACTCACACAGGTAAAACATTGACTCAAGTTATTTGCTGAATAATGTTTTTGACACTTATCGCTATCAAGATTGACTTAGATTATCAGAAAGGTAAAAATTACGTGGGATCGCTAACATAGCACAAATGCTCTCACGTGTTATAAATTGTCTTGCTATTTCCGCATATTTTGTACTCATTTCTAGAAGTGTAGTCATAGTTCTGAAAATATTTGAAAGTATACGATTTCTACAATAGTAGCAACAGCTTTAGTGTGATCAGTTTATGTAGAAAAATCACTGGCTCTAATGAACTTGAAGCGTGTAGTGGAGTTATTTCTAAAATTCTGGACATAACGAATATAAGTGCCAAATGTGTTTCATTTTGGGACTTAGCAACTTGGTCAGTTATTTCGTATTTAGCTGACGAATTTCGTGATCAGGACATTCCTAAATGAGGTTTGTCAGTTGGTAGTCAGTAAACACTCTCGTTTGTATGATTGTTCAAAAATCCGTTTCGATTAGCCATGTGGAAGGTTTTTCCGAATTCATACAGTATCTGTTTAATAGGGACAAATCGCAAGGTGATCAGACGTTGATTTGTGCATGGATCTTGAATATCCTGCCTTCTGTTTTGAGTGAACAGGATGGAACCTGTTAACCACTGACGTTACTCGTAGTAAACACTATTCGCAACGGAATGCTGTGTTACTTTAGGATGAGAGATAACCTTTGTACTTTATTATTACTGTTATTATTATTATTATTCGTTATTGTGGCTAATGGGAACTTGAGGTATCGCATTTTGAGATCTGGCTGACAGCTCCGTGTGTATTTGAAGCACTTTTATTATTGTGTATACCCCTTGAAGTATTGAATAAGGAGTGTAAATTTCGAGGAGGTTCACCTGTACAAGAAGCAGATTGATTGGTTATGTTTCAACGACTGCAACATGTTCTGTATCACTTTGATTGTGGGTTCGTGTGGGAGACTCGGGACTACCGTATTTGAACTCGGTCACCCATTATTGGCGTAAAAGTTACATATAATCAGAAGATAACGTTAGTATGTATACATATATGACGCGTAAATAGCGGTGTGCCGAATTTGGGTGAATAATAAAATTGCATAACAAAATGTTAGGACGATAAAATCTGGATAGTGCGATAAAAATGATTGATTGTTGCAAATCACTGGTTGATATAGTGAAAGTTTACAGGGTATGACGGACAGACGGATTGATGTAAAAGTAGTCCTTGACTTGTAATTCGTTTGCTGGATGAAGCTGTACAAGTTTTTGACCTGAAAACTCTTATCGTGCTATCGGGTATCGTTTAGCTCCTGAAGTGACCCCAACATAGGTATTGTTCAGCATGCTGTGCAACAGAGAATAATCATTCCTCTTGATGCATCGAGTAGAATTTTGTGATAATACCTTAGGAGTCGTGGCAGTGTTTGTGGCCAGCAACCATGCTATGAGATGTTGACACGGACACTAAGCTTGCTGATAGAGTCGGAACAGCTGATCCCGTTAGGCGTTCCATATCAGGTGCTGTGTCGGACGATAATCAAATGGGCTTAGCCGATTTTATGGTTCACACTATCCTTTAGAATTTACGACAGAAGGTCGTCAACGATAGCACAAATTACACATTAGGTGCGACATGTTAGACAGGTAAATGACATGAATGTGTACTTGACATGTTCAACAACCTGATCAATAAGCACGTACTCACAAGTTCATTGGAATGGTGGTGATGGGTTTACCATGTTTTGGTTGACCGACCAGCGACCTGTCAGTTTTGGATGAAGTCATTCGAATCCCTACACCTGACCATTTCGTCAAAATTCATCACTACTGCTGGTAAGCACCGCTTGTCGCTCATCAGCAATCTGGCAGATAATTTTATTATGGACAAACTGAAGTCACTGCGTACCTCATCTACTTGAATGCATGTTTTTTCAAAGTTCCTAACCCTAGTTCGAACCCAGCTGCACTGGGTTTTTTGTCCGCTGTGTTGCTTTCAAAATCAGTAATACGGTTGTTGTTAAGTAATAAGTTGCTTATTATGATTTTGTTACTTCGTGAGCAAGAAGAAGAAAGCTAATGATGGTGGTCAACTGCTCCTACGAGCTGCTGTAGCCTTCAGACAGATTCTACACACGTTATGCAGTTTTATCTTCTGTACATTGTGACATGCTCTGGACAACAGGATTCACTGCCTTAGAGATTCTTCAAGATCGACCTGACGTCCTCATCTTAACAGCTTATTGGAGCAAATTCATCCTATACATGGGTAATAGTGGATTATCGAAACATAGATGCTCATATCCTGGTCGCCTTTCTACGTGACATCTTCGAGATATACATTTGTTGAGTATAGACTCTTGGAGTAGAAAGTTCGTATGCGAGACAATGGATTATACTATACAATGCGAAATAATGTTTTCTGAGCCTACCTTGTATTACAGTGACTTTTGTCTAACCTCATTATACATATTTCTTTATTGTTGTTTCGGGTTTATCATTTATCTTCTCCGTCGCTCTTATTTTAAGCTGGTCAACTTCTGCTAACAATCAATCGTTCGCCCTGGCATCCTTTGAACTAGACCCTACTCGCAGTATGCGATTCACTCCAAAACATGTGACTACAAAAGGATTGCGTTGGTTCTACACCTATTCAGTGTCCGAACCCTCATCATCACTTTTTCAATTACCTGCTCAACCTACTGAACCTACTTCAACCTCTGTGCTATCTCTGCTTGTTCCACTGATCCAGAAGGATACAACCTCTGTCACCCCTGATGAGGAAACTTGTGGCAACTTGTTCTATGGTCAGACTACACAATTCACGTTGAATTTGGGTGTCGTGTTACGAGGACATGTTGAACCGGCTGTGCCAAAAGTAATTTCCTTAATCTTATGTTCATTGGTAACCAGATTTTATGCAATCAATCTCTTGGTATATTCTTGTACGACGCATTTCTGTCATATAGGTGGAAGTGGCGTTGTATCGGACGTTTTGGAAACTAGATAGTCTGCGACCTGAGTCCGATCAACCTCTATTACCCATTGATTTGGAGAAACAACCGATCAACTTATCCATAGAACCGTCCGTCGTTCCCGCGCACGATCTGCCATACGATTCTGGAAACAATTCTGAACCTGTTGCGACCACACTGACAAATCCTATGGGTGTGTTTCTGTTTGGTCCAGTGCCACTTCAGTCGATTCATCCAGCTGGAACGGCTCATGCGACTCTACCGGATCCTAAGAGCGAATATACAGTAACTTTGCGAAAACCTGGATATGAGTTCATTCGACAAGACCCAGGCCTTGACAGTCCCTCTCCTTCCATCTGGATTTTCAAGGCTACCAAGTTATCTTTGGTCGAAGTTGTGGTTCATACAAAAATCGGATCAGAGACTAACAGGGTGCCGTTACCAGGTAAACTTAAAGATAAGAACTAATTTTTTTAACGAGTTCAAAGGCAAAACACTACCTTTCAGACTGTTTACGCTTTCGCAGTTTGGCGTATCCGTTGTTTCAATTTGGATCAGCCTACTTGCGTTTGATCTATACTTAGTGGACCAGTGACACGTGTTTTCCCTGAGACCCTCTCCGCTATTGATTCTAAATCCCAGTCTGTGAAAGATTTAGGCGCTCCTTGGAACCACAGTCCGGTTCAATCTTCATGTTTATGGTGTTTTCGCAAAATTGTGTTGATTCACCTCCTATGGTTTGCTGGTCATCTTTCTTTCAGACCCGTTTGGTTTAATATTCCACTTTGTGAGTGTATGTGCGCTTCTCCATTGGTTATGTTGTTGTCCGGTAATATCCTGTGGTTTTTTCGTCAAAGCTTCTACGTTTTCTTCAAATTTTTGATTATCTTTTTTAGTCCTAGTGGTTTTTCTCTTCCTTGGCCCAGTTGACTTTTTATTTTTCGTCGACGGAAAAATCAAAAGTCCCGTGCCTCTCAAATCTAATCTGTTTCCACTTGTGCATCGTATACTTGTTTGTTTAAATTTACAATGCGTTTCGATAATCGCCCGTGTTTGGAAAGAATATGAACTCAAAACACAATGTGGATGTACATTCACACACCTTAAACATGCACGATCATAACACGACATTACTTGATTGACCCTTTTTTCTACTCAGCATCCGTCGGTCGACACGGGATTCTAGCTTATCTTAGAAACGTGGACATTATCGAGACGGACTGTATATCTTACCGTCACGCAACTCCGGCTCGTGTTTGGGGTTATTCTTTTATTCATTAATTTGCACGGTTTTCAATTAGTTCTTGTCGTTTCACTTAGGAATTTATTGCAAAATTGGGTCATTACCTCCACTGAAAAAATGACCACGTGAATCTGAACTATTCTCTTCCCAAACTTATGAGATCACTCGATTTCACAACGCACGCCTTTGTATATTGGTCGAGCGTGTTTTCGTCGCCAGTTTCTCTCCCATTTTTAAACTCAACCCAGTACATTGTTTCGTAGATTCTTTGTAAGCTTTTATGGATTGTACTTATATATTAATATACACAGTAATCCGAGGGTTCCGTTAATGACGATGCTGTATGCCGAACTGGAAATTGCGAATTTGAACCCGGTCAATTTGCTCTTCTGTGTGATTTAAATGCGGACGATCTAACAATAACAAATGTAAATGGTACTTTAAGTTGCAGGACAATAGTTGTCAATCTAGCGCTTTGGCTGTTGTCTGAGCACTTCTCCTGGTTTAATTGCTAGTGTTTCTTTTAGACTGTCTCGGTGATTGTCAGCTTTCTGTCAAAAAATCCCCCATCTGATTTAGCGTAAGCAACGAGTCATCAGTGGTGGTCGAAAATCTTTTCACAGACGATTTCTATTATCGTGATCTGTGCGTAGTTTATCATGTAGAATATGCCCGGCTATCTTGACTAACGTGACGAAGATAATATTCAGACTCACTGTTCACAGTATTGAGACTGGTTCCAACCGTATGTATTTGCTTAGTAATGAGTTTGGGCACCGTTGCCCATTTTTCCGAAATTGAAGTTCTCCATAGCGAGTCATCCCTTGCTTCTTGTTGAGAGCGCTCTTGAATATCATTTTTAAAAATGTATAGTTAAGGCTATCGTCTCTTCCCACGTTTATTCTCCTGTCAGATGTACTTGTTTCAATCATTGGCGAAGGACATCGAGGCAATCAATTTACTGGTCCTAACGGCGTGGCCAACTTTGTCGGATTAGCACCAGGTGTGTTTAAATGTTATTAATATTACCAAATTCCTACGTGATCTTGATTGGTTCGGTGCTTCTCCCTTTCATTCACATTGTCTTATGTTCGCTGAGCTGTTGTTGCGATGACATCGAGTAACACACTTGCGGTGTTTTGCTTTATCTTCTGTCCTTCGCTGATTTCTCTTTCAGTCGGTTGTTCATTGCAAAACCCAATGCTTGTACTGCTCCATTAGCTCGCCTATTTATGTACTTATCACAGACAATATAATCCAGTCAATGTGATCGTCAATTAAGCTTTGCTGAAACCTCATGTAGCTACTGGAATATACTTAATCACGTGTCGAAAACTCGATTAACGTGACGGTAAGTTTTGTTGTTACTGACAGAATTCCATTCTTCGAGACAGTGTAAACACTTACTCAATTTGTTGTGAGCTTTTATACTTGTATATTGGTATTTCTACCTCTTACACTCTAGCAATTTTATTGAAGATTTCGTAGAAAACCGACTTGTTAAAAAATACTTTCTGCATTAGACAAGCTAAAACTGCCCTGTGAAATGTCTACGAAAGTCCCATTTACCTTCATCATTTCAGCAACTTTTTGCCAACGAAAAACGTCGTTGTGAGGCACTTGCTAGTTTGGCCAAATTTGACTTGTTGTTAGTGAGGAAGAATAAGAACAGGACAGTGGAAGGTTCTGATTTAAATAAAAACTACATTCTACATCTTCATCTAACTTTAGCTAAGAATTTGCCGATAAGCCAACTTGTCTCCTGGAATAACTTCGTAACTTTATCTCGTGAGTTTGTCAGGATGCATTTTGGAGCAACTAAGACGTGGCTATATAGGTGGAAAGTTCTAAACGTGGTCACAGATAATCGCAACGTGCTGATTAGCAGACAGCTTACTAGTGGATTACTCAATGAAGGTTAGTGATGCTAATGGCGTCGTTTTAAAGTCATCCCTAATTGTTGTTATTTTACAAGATGTTGAGCAGTGTGGAAAATTTGCACCTCGAGTTAAATGGTGTGAATTAGTAGACGTTAATAGAAGTGTCATCATCATCATCATCATAGACAGCAATACATCAGTGGTTCACACTGATGCTTAACTGCCACACAACCATGAAGAAGAAGAAACAAACCCTGTTTAAGAAGAGAGAAGAAAAAAGAGGGAGGGGAGGGGACCTAACCACTAAAAAAGAGCTACGTCTACATTCAAACATACAACACCAAGGCGCCTACACCTTGCAAACAAACAACCGAGCTGTAAGTGAAAGTAAGGCGTCATCAGCAAGACAGCTTCCTTACGGCTTTCACTGCCCCGCGTCATTAAGTGCACTCACTTCACAGACAACTCGGCCAAACAACGACAACATTCACGCCACTGAGCTCGGTTAGCCGCCATCTCACCTAAAGTTTCAAGCCACCGACTCTCTGAGTCGCGAGGGCCCCAACCCGGGAGACGAACCCGACCTACAGTTCCCAATCCCTTCGTGAACGATTTCATTTGTCTACTCCAGGTCATCATCTGTCCACCTCGCACCTTACGCCAATCGGCCGCAGTGTCGGCAAACAGTGCTCGGTGTGGCAGACGACTAGCTGGCATCCTTAGTACATGACCTAACCATCTAAGTCTGTGCAAGTGTAAAGATTGAACGAAAGAACTCGTTTGACAATCAGTACCAAACACCCGCTTCCTAACCTCCTCGTTGCTTATTCGTTGGTGCCACCCGATACGAGCGATTGAACGCAGACATCGGTGGTCAAATACCTGGAGACGGTTCACGTCCTCTACTCTGATCGGCCATGTTTCGCTGCCGTAAAGTAATACAGCCCTCACTGTAGTCTGATATATACGCGACCCTTAAGTTTTAAGGAAATACCTCTCTGTCGCCATAGGTGCCTCAGATTAGTAAACACCGAATAGAAGTGTGCACAGTCGGTCTTTAGTTGAAGCATACGTGAATGCACTTTCTTTGGAGGAAGAAAGTTGAGAGAGTCCGACTCAAGAAATCCTACTTTATAGGACATATTGTTTTTGAACTGAGCGGTGTTTCCATGTTGTACTGGAATCCGCACTAGATGTATTTGTCTATTTTTACGACACATTAGATAAAATCAGTTAACCTGATCAAAATGAGCTAACCTACCATGTTAAAGGAATTGTATCACATATATTCTTTCCAAGTTCATTGCAGTGTAATAATCCTAGGCTTCATATACTGAACACCTGGATACCACTTCCACCCTGACCCAAGTCGTATGAGGGTGCGTGACGCATCAAACATATTAGATCCGCCGGAGGACTTGTAGCGAGATCGAAAGCTCATCAGCCAATAAGAGTTGCCTGTTCCGAGAACAGGTCGGCAAACTCTATCATTGATCATGTTTTTACTTGTTACATAACTGCCATTGACAAACACTGTTATTTTGTTGCCTTTCATTAGTACTACTCACAGCCCTGTAATCTGCTCTGTTTCACCCTCGTTTAGGTCAGTATTATTTGCGTGCCATGATGAAAGAGCACGTGTTTACGGTGACCAAGCCGGAGGCTCAAAGTGCCGGTCAGGCGAGTGCCATCTCCATCACTGAGGGTGACTCTGTTCGCGTGGAAATTTCGGCAGAGCGTGTCGCATTTTCCGTCTCGGGCGTGGTACGTTTGCCTTGCAGGTCTTAACCAATAATGCTAAGATCCATGCATGAGTTGTTCTGGATATCAATTCTAATCGTTATGTGCAAATAAAATGAGGTCAAATTTTGCTACTCTTTCTCCAATACCGTAGTACCAGTAAGAATGTATCTAACGTTTTTGATCTGTTATTTGTTGCTACCAGCTGTTCTGCACAAGAACTGGCCCTTGTCCGATGTATCGCATTAACAACTGATGCTGATTCTTACAACTATTTGTTCTTTCACGCGTAACTGGGTACAAAATTCTTCTCGTTTAGTTCCCAGTCACTCGGAAATGTTATCACGTCTGATCTAGTATTTGTTAACCAATACGATAGGATAAACAACGGTGTGGTTGAACATAGAAGCACAAACTCTAGTCCCTTTAGATCTGAATGAAGTTGAATTAGGTTTTCATATAGATTGAACATCATCCATAATTGATCGCAACTGTCACATTCCCACAGATTTTCTGGCCAGCCTCTTTCGAAAAGAAACACAAGACTCGAGTTTCGCTCGTGTTAGAACTCGTCAGTAGTGCATCCTTGCCACTGCCAGGACTAGAACTCCGGCCACGCTTTTCATGAGGTAACCATGTTGACTACTGCGCCATTGACCTCACATTATGTACGACCGAATTATCGTATGCGAGCCCTCAAACACTTTCGCGTGTGAGTAATGATCAGGTTACCCGATCGCCTCGAGAGGAGACAGTTGCTGTCTGTTAACTCTACTACTCAACAGTAGTTAAATTAGGTTGTCATCGAAACTACCAGTAGGACGTGGTATCTACATATACAAACACCATTGCTGAATTTTGATTTTCTTCTGCATTTTCGTCATTATCATTTCGTCTCCCTTTCCGATTGTCGATTACTCTAGGTTTTATAATGATATACTTTTCCTCATAAAAACAGCGTAGTTTTTAGTGCTCAGGCCGCATGGGTTAAACATGAAAAATGCATGGCTTCACTCTTGACCCACCTAGCTGACCCAATAAGCGAGTCTTATGCTGGTCTGTAATTCCCTCTACACACTTCACGTGGCTGAACATTTTCCAAACACTGTGTTTGGCTGGTTGACAATGTTTTGATGAGATCAGTGATTTTGTTCGCTTTCGTACTAACCCGAATTGATCCATTGTTGGTCAGTTGTGCTAAATCATCGTTCCTACAAGACCGCTGCAGCGTACTGAGCCACTCTTACTTTGGGCGATGCGGTAATTCTATCTGGACTATTTTGCGAGTAAATTTTCTTGGAACAAACTTCTATAGTTGAAGACTTGACCTTCCAACTAACCGAATGGCAACCTTGTAGTGTTGAAAAGCGGGTGTCATCATTGAATCGCTCATCCCAGAGTTTCCGCACACACACGCACACTTTCCATTTACCTTCCCTATATTTGATCGCCAGTCCATGTTCCACATCTTAGTTAGTCGTCAAATGTGTTAATCCCCATCACTGTTTGTACTCAGCTTGGCACAATTTTGTGGTGTCAGGCTAACCATTGGAGATCATGAAAGTGATTGCTTGACAAGTGACGACTGGACGGATTATGCATAATTATCAAAGGTCACTCGAGCGACGTAGACAGTAACAAACAGCAGTAAATCCCTGTTGTAATCCCTCCTTAACGATACGCTAGTTTGTTCTCTATACGGTGGTGCGTTTGATACAAATCGGATTCTCGTCTCAGTACTAATTAACACGGAAATCTCAATCCCGATCAGAGCTGCATCGTCATGGGCATTGTTGTAATCCATCAGCATTAGGTGATTGCCTTGTAACACCTTGTAACAGTGTTGTGACACACCGCATGTCCTCATCACATACTTTGAATGAGGTGACACTATTTATTCATTTGCCAGGTCAGGAGTAATTAGCACTCTATGTATAGTACAGTGCACACACTATGTTCACGCGTTGCGAATCTGTTGGAACTGGTGTGTCTCGACGCAGCCGACTGCTTTACTTCAGATACCCAAGCAGACGGGTGTAAAGGTTATTGCTGTTATGCACCATAATCACACTAGCATTGGCATCTGGTGCGTTTTCGATATGTTGTTCATCCGTTGTTATACTACGCTTAAGGCGCCTTTCCAATTCAAATTCGACTTTCAACTGGAATGCTTCTGGAATGGTCCGGAAAATAACCGTTTATATTTCAATCTTCTGGCCATTGGTTTTTGCGGACTCACTGTATCTTGGTAACAATACAGGCTTTCATCATAAGACGTTAACCTCCTGCTTGTGCCTTGTCACTGTGAAATTTGAACGAGCTGGTTCAACGTGTGACTATCCTTGCCAATTGTATGTTCACTAGCATATGTTCTGTTTACGCCTGTTGGATTTTTAAAAGAAATCTGCAGGAACCCTAGTGTCAGACGACATAGGTCTGTCTACAAATTGTGCACCTATGTTAAATGAAACACTAACTTTGCCGAATCTTTTAGAGTGTGGACGTTTTTATCTCCAAGCATTCTTCGCAGTGTACAACTCCTTTCTATTCTCTCACAAATTATTAAACATAGAAGCATATCATCCATATATACTGCAACGTGACGAGTCATTGAATCGTCTAGAGTCAGGTTACTAAAATAGTCTCCAAGCTCAAGACATAGTCTGACCCGGAAAGACTGATTGCATTAAATTAGTTTTCAATGAACCGCGGGGATCTGGGTGGTAACACTATGATTATGTGCAAAAGTATATGCACACGCGTTTTTGATCAGGCGGCTACCCATTTAAGGTATTTTACATTTGGACTCGGTTACCCACCCGTCCCACTGTCTCATATGGAATCCACCAAATGATCCAGGGGATCGACTGCCCCGGCAGGATTTATCAAACAGTTCACGCTGGAATCCACCAACGCCACTGTTGAGCATAGAATTTGTATTACTAATAAGTAGTGTGGCAGATTTATGAATTTAGATGAGACCCAACTGTGAAAAGTCAGGGCTTCGGCTGGATACGAACCAGCGACAGACACACCATGCCTCAACGCGGCAAGGGCTCTACCAGCTGAGCTACGAAGCCACGCCAGGAGCTCGGAAATTTAATTCCGAAATGAGCAGCTCAATTTGACGGCTGACTCTTCTGAAACGTTTAATTCTACAGGATAGATACGTAGGCGATAATGAACCATGGCTACGGCTTTACTGGCTACCTCTTTAGTGTATTTTCATTAAATATGTATGTCATTATATGTGTGTCTGTTTGTTTTTGTTTTCTGTCTGGTTGTTTGTCAACTGTATTAGCATGTTTTCAGTTTATCAACATGTCACACCGTTTTTAAACCACATTTAAAGCCATTCTACATACGGACAGATATTCCTCGACTTCCATCAACTGTAACGCTCAAAGTATGACGTACTGTAAACTACTTACCTCGTTTGGTGATTAAATGCCTGCAACTTAAATGCCGGATCTGGTGAACATCCGAATACACAAACCTCTCTTTTCATTCAGTTTTCCTTTCTCATACATGCTTTATATCTACGACCCAACCAACAACTTCCATTCCTCACTGGGGATTAGAGCAGAAACCCAAAGCAACAGAGACCTAGCTGTTTTAGTCATAACGCATTATATAGTTCGACTATTTCTCTTCTGTGTTATCAGTTTCTGGATTCGATGGTGCTTTACGCGCCCCTCTCCCCGTTTAGGTGTTTACATATTGGTCATTCACTGGGCAGTTTCTTGTTGCGCTGTACGATGTAAGTGACCGTTTTTTGCCAGACACAGTACACACCCTCTGTTATTTCTGTCTGCTCACGTTCAGGTTACCGGCCTTGGAGGAGTTCCTTTTGAACATGTGCTGGTACAAGCCACATGGCTTCCTCAGTTACCGGACAATCCGAACTGGATGACATTCTCTGATTCATCGAATGCGTCATGTCAGTTGGATTCTGTGGAAGACTCCGCTGCTGTACCTCAAGAGCAAGCGTCCACTGATTCAAGTGGAGAATTTCGCATTCGTGGTTTATTTCCTGGTACGTCAGTATCTTCGCCTGTTGATTTAACTGGTTGTTTTCTGTGTTAAATTTGACTACATTTTAGTGTCATCTTGATGGTTAACTGTCATACCCGTTTTTTTGAAGTCGAGGAGAATTTTAAACAGATGCAGAATCGTTCTTTATTGATAATTCGACATTCGAATCCAACCTTTCTTGTTCAAATCATATCTGCATGTAATCCTCTTGTTTCAGATTAACCTAGTTGCAATGTGTCATTTGACAATGCAACTTTGCGTCAAAAGAGACAACTAGAACTCATACCTTCTAAGTTATTTTCATACCTTTGATTCCGACTTGTGGTAACTACATTTTTATCCTCGTCCAACTGGTTGCATTTGTACGTGTTCAGTCGATTTTAATGTGAAATTAAGTTCATGAAAACGTATTCTTTCTGTGTGCTTTGCTGTACTAATAACTATCCACGTCTATCGGTTTTTATAAACAATGAATCACAAATTCTCTTAAGAACAAGTTTGGGCAGTGCATTTTTGGCTCCCCGATTTTGCATCCGTTGGATTTTGTTTCAAAACCTGTCTTCCGGACGACGACGAGTACACTGTACCTTTTCCAGTTTAAGATCTATCGATGTCAATTTAAGACTTCTCAGGTAACTGGGTCAAGGCAAGGTGATTTGGTTTACTCTCTACACTTGACGGGACCGCGTTCTCTCACTCTGTAGAAGACAACCGATCTTTGTTTTTCAACTTAACCATATGAACTTTGGCTGTGCAACCCTGTTGACGTCGAAACTCAACTATCTCCCTTGGAACAGCTTAACTTGACATAGAAACATCTTAAACTGGAAAAGGTATAGAACATATCGGGGACTCCGTCCCAGGTCTCCACCAAATATACGGATTATCAGTTTCCCCCCAAAATGCCCAGAATGTGATGGAATTGTTTACGTATGCTTGCGCGTCCACCGGCTCTGAGCTTTCGATCTTCCAGTTTGTGCAGTACTTCTAGTACACGACAGTTTACAGCATGAGGTTTCCTTATCATAGACTTGCTTTCGAACAATTCTAATGAATTCGGTCCACTAGTTTACCTTCGGCCGATGCGAAGCACAACTCCAGGAGGCAGGATTACCCGTAGCTGTTACCTTGAGTGCACTGTGAAATGTCTGTGTTTGTGACCTTTTTAGAAACCGTACGAAATGCTAACATCTACCAGCTTCCGCCGTCTCACTACCGTGTTTATTCTTTACGTTCAAAGTTGTACAACTGTTCCTTGTCAGTGACCCTTACCGGTTTTTTTCATGCATAGACTGTTTGAACCTGAAGATCGGTTGTGTTAACGAGTTGCTTTGTGGCTTTCACACTATATTTTGTTCATCATACGAATCCGTTCTCTTAGGAATTCCTCAAAAAAATCTCATTTATATATAGATATACATTTGCATTGCTTTTCCAGGTTGTTACTACGCCATTGCAGTGCGCCCCACTCCTCCATCAGAAGTCTATTCACAGTCTTTGGTCGACACGGAGTCCGACAATAAACCACTCATTGATCAAGCCATTCCACCGGTGATTCATTTCGTCATGCCTTCGCGTGATGCGACTGGTCTGAGCTTCATCGCCATTCCGCAGATGTACATGTCAAGTGTGAGTGATGATGAATCAGAAGTATGGTTGCCTTTCTTGTCTGGTATGAAACGCCAGGAAAAGTGTTACTATGGATTCTGACAAGCTGAGCTTCAGATTGCTCACTCACAAGTCCATACTTCTCTGTAGCCGGTTTTGTCCGTGGTCTTGGATTCCTTATTTTGGTAACAAGACTGACTAAATACGTTGCTGTTTTCTGACAAACTACCTGTTAGCACACAATGGTAACGTTTGGTTGGAGATCGGGACATCGGTTACCGTAATTGTCGCTGACTAGGTCTTGAGAGCCTGATAATGGCTAACCCTCTGGTGACTAGGATGTCACCTAACAGTGGTCACCGTGCGTTTAAAAGTTGAACAGTTTTTTATCCTCCCGTTCACCGGTTTTGCGCTGTACTGCACAATAATTTGGACGCATTGAGGCGATGCCACATGAATTTGACATACAACCTCGTTTTAGTTAACACAGTTTTCCGCTTGATCATGCCTGTCATGTGGTCTAGTGGATGCATGTAGATTAGTCAACGAAACTAACAAATTTGACCAAGCTATTATATATCGTCGTTATCCGTATTTGTTCCCGTTGTGGATATCGTTTATTGGTTGTCAACGTGAGCACTCATGTTTTCGTAAGCGCACACTGGTTGCATCGGTTGATTTTAGCAATTGGTATCATACTAGCAGATTGAGTTGGTAAACGAAAGACGACTGAGATTGACTAGAATCAGACTAAAAGATCTATTTTTTTGAACACTCAATGTATTTTGTTACTTATCGCTGAGGCAAAGTAACTGCTTTTTTTGTGACAATACCTTCATGCAGCAATCACGAAATACGAAGACCCTGACTGCTCCATTGAGCAGAGTGGGTAGGTGTCGCCTGTCTGGCTGGGGTCCTCGTGATCACCCAAACCGCTGGTTAGAGACGCTATCCGAGATGGCGGTGTGTCGCAGTCAATCGCATACCTGTATCCATACCATTTCTAATTCTTCCGCTTAGTATTGTTTTAATAATTTTCAAACTTCTTAGTAGCGTTCTCTTCTAGGATACTCCACGTCACTGTTGAGGTGAACGGCGGCCCGAGCCACAGTACCTTTTGGTCAGGCTCATGGCTGCTATGAGGATGATGATGCACCAATCATGTTATAGTGTTCTCTATGAATCTGGGTGTCAGGCTACATTTTTAGTGCTGGAATTCACCTGAACTTATGTTAGGCTCAAAAGGGGGGCGGTTGCGCGCTTAGTTACATCATTCCTGTCCTTTCCGGTTCATTGTGAACCACAGTGTTAGTTGCTGTCTGTCAATGGGCTTCTTATTGCTGAATATAATGAATGTGGTTGATAACCCCAATCGAACTGACAATAATTGTTTATAATTTTTTCTTGAAATAATATTTAATCTGTAGGCAAGCAGTCAGGTGAAAGTTTTTAAACTCAGTTTCGCATTAACGGCAAATAAACAATTAAATTTTAATTCTGAACATTCCTAGCGCTTTGGGTTTTGAACTTCGAATCACTAAAGCTTGCGGTCAGACTGTTCATTTTAGGCCAGGATCTTGCAGTTTGTTAAATAAAGAAGCCCCATCATTAGGCTGTAATTGCATCAATCCTAATCTTATACGTCTCTGTATTTATGTTCTTATCGGAAATACAAAACTCATCGAAGTTATTTTTGTTCATTCGTTTATCCGTTATTTTGCTAGATTATTCTTTCTCCTACCGAACTGTCTGGAACAGATAACATGGATTAATAGAGCGCAATAAAAAAATTTGTGCAAGCTACAGTTAAATCATGTCACTTTAGGGAGGGCAAGGAGAGTCTCAAATTTATCAGTCTCCACATTTATGATTGGCCACTCATTCTATATCACACTTTGGGGAGGGAGTCTGAGACGTCGGTTATCGAGCAAATGATTGATTTGTTATGCAGTGTGATCGAAAAAAACGACAGTCTTCTTTCAAGTAAAATACGAAGAAATTTTGCTAGGTTTGTTACAAGGAAATTGATAAGTTTGAACATGTGCCGACAAAAAACCAAACTATATTCGAGTACGCAATATTAAGAGCAACGTTTGCCAGACTTTTCTGTTTCTTCCTCAGGTAGCATTTACTACACCGATTGGACCGTCTTTATGGTTGTCCTAACACTTGACCGTCGAGAAGTGACTTGAATTGCCGTGGTCGTTAAATTAGGTTCACCAACATTTTATGTTTGGATAGTCTGTCATTTGTTCATCCTCAAACAGTTTTAACAACACTAGACTGTTGCTTCTTTTTTTCGGATCAATAAAGAGATATGTACGTATTGGTTACGGACAACCCTGCGGCGTGTTCTCATTTGTTGTCGATCCAACTGTGATAATGGATATATTTTGAATTCTAATTGCACATTTCGGCTTTTCTTGAACTTAATGCAATACTGATACGGGGACGTGAAACTCATTCCCACTCTGGGCACCTTGATGTCTTCATTTCTGTATGGTGCTCGAACTCAGAGGATGTACAGCTATGCTGTCACATTTCTCAGAGTCGTTCCCGCATTAGCAGATCTCATGGGGCTGTTGACCGGTTGAATAAGAACTCGCGACAACTCGGTGCTAATTAATTTAGCCTACCAGTTAGTCGCAAGTTATAGTTCTAAGTACCCTGACTGCAGTTGTATGGGTTTGGACAATCCTTCGGTGTCCAGCCCACGTGTAAACTTTTGTGTCACATAGCAACGAACACTTTGTAGTGAAAAGCCAGATACGTAAGGTGCTTCGACGTGCATCATAAACTGTACTGACTTACGTTTCGATCCTATCGAATGTTAATCCCGCTGAAGTATGTAGGCCCACAGAAGGGAGGTAGTCATAAGCTCCCATCAGTTCCAATCTTACTTTGCTTTAACCATGATATTCGTCTGCGTTTTCATTTGTTCCCGCTTGGACGTTGGTTACCGGCTTGGGGTGAAGATTTACCGGCAAGTATTTTTTTCTAACTTCCATTTTTGTCATATCGTTCTTCCTTGAACTCACATAATCTTTTCTTTCCCTTCCACATTCTCACAAAATCAATATTATAAAGAAATAAACTTTGTAAACGGCTGCTTCCGGTAATTCTCATTCGGTGTTTACACTAAACTGAGACATCACAATGCATATGTGTAAATTCGAGCCGGCCGGAGAGATCAGGTGATCGGATCAACCTCAGTCTACTAATAGGACTGTACGAGATTGATACCGATCCCTTTCCTGTTATCCGAGCCTCCCAATATCAAGAGGTTTCCGCACTGTTTGTTCTAACGGTCAGCTAATAACATGATTTGGTTAATATAACCGTTCGTGGTAAATCGAACCTCTCGCGTTCAACTGGCTCCTGTCGAAATGGATCACTGGGCTTGAGCTTCACTCCTGTTCGGCTTATCAGTAGTATATATCCTTTTCACAATCGAGATTTGAACCTCCTACCGTGAGACAGCGGTGTTGACTACTGCACCAGTGATCTTACATTAAACATACCGGATTTTAATCTGATAGCTTAGTCACGTTCGCATACGAGGTTGGTTCAGAATGAAAGCATATGTGAGTGGTGCTCAGCGTATACCATCAAAAGAATCGTTCAAAATAATTTTTGACTTTCTTCATTCTCATGTTGTGTTTATCACAGTACACTTATCACCTGTAAGTGCTCTATGGTTTCTGTTCATGTGAAGAGAAACTTTACCCCCATTGACCAACCATCTTGATATTACCCGCAAGCCTACGTACACAGACAAACTGTAATCTCGAAACTATTGCACGCATCGCTGTTACACATTCAACAACACTTCTTTTCACGTGGACTGAGGCATCTTATGACTTGAGGCTTTTAGTGGTCTGTACACATTTCCCTTCTATCTGCATCATTGTTGTTGTTCACCCCGATGAAACTTGCAATAATGACACTCAGATTGATTTGGTTACATGTAATACCCTTTTTCCTTTTGTGTACCTGTTATCCCATTGCAATCCCACGGTTCTTCTTGGTATCACTTGCTTGGCCTTCTTAAAGTTCACTGTTGATGTTGAATCAGATGACGAGTTTTTCTCTACGCTACATCTCACCGTTCACCCGCTTGATCGTCCGGATCAGATTGTGGCCAAGCACGACTTTGCAGATAGTGAGCTGTTTCTACTACCACCTGCTAAAATGAGCAGTGTTGTTGGGTAAGCTAATTTGACTCGTTTCATGTTCATGGCGTACGCACGTGTTTACCTATGTAAATCTGCATTGGTGACTAACGAATCGTATTCAGGTTTTTTTTGTGAGCTGATACATAAGAAGCCGTTTTGTTTTAAACCGATAGCATACACCGTTTAAGAAAATATCAGAAAATACATAGAAGGGCGGTATTTTAACCAGTCGCCACAAGGCGTTATTTACTTGTGTTTCTCGCCTTTTAAAAGCATTGCATCAAGTGATCATCTGTTAACGGAAGTAAGATCGAATACACATTTATCATTTTTCTTAATGTGTGATACATCAAACTGCGGTAATACAACATCTGGATGTGTAAGCATTTTGAAAATGTGAATGACTGTCTGGACGTCGTTTCATCATCTTCCTCCTCGATATCGTCAACATCGATCGCTTAGAATTTGACTACTCTTGAACACAGCCGTATTGTTGTATTATGTCCACTTTTGTTTTTTTTCCAGGTAGGACTTAATGGTCGGTTTTACCGCAGAGTTGGTCACAATTACTGTCTTACGCTTAGATCAGTGATCACATAAACACAACGGCATGAGACCAATTTGAATGATACCTGGATATGGAAGAAAAATGTCTATCTTCGGGTATGAGCTGTGGGCGGGATCGCACAAATAGAGTAACATCGTGTGAAAACGGGAGATTCAGAATTCTGTGAAACAGAATCGCTGCGCACAGTTACCATAGGGTGAAGAGAGGAACTTGATTATCTCTAACACAGTATACCGATGAAAGTGAGAAATTTATGGAACATATTTTGTTTCATACGATCAACATAAAGTGCCTGCCTTTTGTGACTGAGCGGGCGCCTGCTAGTTCGAGTTAAGAGTTTTCCTCATTAGGTTTCCCAAATCATCCTCGTATCACGTAACGACAACATTCACAGCACCTAACCATATCTACTGTCACGTACCATATACAGTCGCAAATCACTTGGGTCAAGACGCTAACATTCAGGGATACAGAAATGTGCAGCAGTGACTGACCGACCATTAGCTATGCGTGCAGTTGTGGCTTACGGTTGGATTGCTTGTTCTCTTTTTTGTCTGTTATAACATCACAGACAGTGTACGATTGAAACGATCGTAACTGATCTCATCCGCATTTAAACAGAAACATTTCGTCATTAAATCTTGTTTGTCCGATATACAGGCACATTGCACCATGATATCATGAGTTTTATTTATCAACTTTGTTTGCTCATCTAGTCGTGACATGGTTGTTCGCTTAACAACCTCCTTGGACCCCGCGATTTACACGAATATCGCTGTGCAACAGGTTGTTCTCAAACCCACAATCGACAATAGTGTGCATCATACGTTTGTGTTCCGTCCAAAACTACGGCCCTCTTCATCAGTAAGTTTATCGCGTTCAACTATTATCATACTAGTATTTTGCCTATTTTTGAATGGTCTGCTCTCGACTTCGCTTACTTTGGTTGCCTCATTCGTCCTGTTTTTCTTCTCCCAATGTGTTAATAATGTTTTCACATACTGGTGACTAATTAAGGCCCTGAGTTGTTGCAGCTTGTTGATCACTACCCACAGTTGATCGTGATTTTGCCTTAGGATAATCCTTCTGGCTACTGATTAATGTGCGTACTATGAAACAGGTAGGTCGATAGGTCATACTTGTACGCATACTCGACACACTGAATTCGGCATCTGTTGCTTTCTGGAAACACATTCAAAACTGTAGCATCCAGATTCATTTGACTGTACCTTCACTGTCTATTAGGTATTGTTTGTACTCACCAGATGAACTGTCGGTCGCTTTTGCCGATCAAGGCTTTCAACTACTACATACTAAGAACTTATCGTGTTTATTCTCAGTTGTGAATCCAAGTCAAACGTCAACTCACTTTTGTACATAGGAACAGACGTCCGTCACATTTCACCACTTTCCACGCTCAAACCCGCTAGCGCTGTTTCAGTCATTTTGTTTGGCAGTGAGGCATTTACAGTTTAAACGCCAGGTTCAACGCGTCGCCGACTCCAATATCCTAATCATCCTATCTAAAAGCCCAGCCGCACGCTAACAATGTATCAACCTGTTAGTTATCTCGAGAAGAAACAAATTAGCTATCCTTTCACTCCAGTTATATAATCCACGGCAAAACTTCACAGACTTTATCGAACCTCCGGTAGTTCTTACGACCAAATCTCGCTTCTGGTGCTTTGAAACCGTTCAGCTGGAGTGTTTATTGGAGTTCAAGACTGTAATCTTATGAGAGTAATATTCAACTTTTGTTTGACACATTGTTGGACAACCGCTTTTGTATAGCACGTTCGTTTGGATATGAACACAGTGGGCTAGTTGGTAGCAAACTCGATTCAGTAACACATACTGAGACTGTCGATGTGTTCTAACCAAGGCAGAACTTGGGTCTGTTGCTTTCATTCTAATTTGATCAGTCTTTGAATTGTTCTACTCGTTACGGACTTTTTATCTCATTTCTGCAGTTTTTTCCTTGTTTGCATTCCGTTAAAACTGCCTAATGGCATTCGATTATGACGGACGCTTACTTATCATTACTCACCATTGCTGTTCAATATCGTGTGCGCATACACAATCACTTTGAAAATCAGATTGGTGCAAACTAAAAGTGAATTATTTCGAAGTTCAAAATTCTTTCGAACGTTGTGTGCATTGATGAACTTTTCTGGACTAACAAAGAAGGATTGCATGGAAATGTGGATATGCCGATCTAAAGATGTTTCATTATTCATACTACCCTCGTTCGATAGGTGTAATGTTTCGAAAGTAGGTACGAAGCTGTTAGTAACTGAATATGCTTAAAACTTTACTATCTCAGGGGGCATTATAAACTGTCGATCTTTTCAAAGTAGTTTCGTTTCCTAATAGTATATTTCTGCAAAGTCGTGTATTCTCTCAAAAATATCATTCAACTTGTCATCACTTCGAAACCCGTTCTCGCTTGGAGTACGGTATAGATGTAAATTTGTTTGTTCATCCTTTTGCTGATTAGTGGTCCATACTAGTGTGGTAATCATTCTCTGAACATCGGTTTCATCCACCTGATTATCTGTAAATTGACCATCTATCTTATGTGGCGTGGCGAAAAGATTGGTTATGGTTTCTCGCCATAATTTGTCGGAACCTCGTTTAAATTCACAGACAGATAATCTTACTTTGGTCTGTGTCCTGTTACCTGACTGAGTTCAAAAAGCATCTTTCAATCCTTTCAATACATTTGTTTGGTCTACCACTCCTCTTTTTATCTCATTTGTTAGGTGTGAGCCTTCATTCTGATATACTTCTCAAGTAACTACAATAGTTTTGACTTTATCCCCTACCTGCCTCTTCTCTATTTTGCACTCAATTTTAGTTTTATCTCAGAATACTGAGCTGTCTAGATTCTCATTGTCAAGGCTGCTCAGTTAGCTTTTCAAAGTTGACTTCTATTCCTCTTTTTTTCGGTGCCATACTCACTACCAGGTTCCCTCGTGTTTCGTCGATTGAACGAGTATAGCATCGTCGACACACAAGTACTTTTCAGTCGGCCCCTTTCGAAAAGAAGCACTAGACTCGAGTTTCATGATCAATTGTGGGTGATATTCATTCTATATGAAAACCAAAATCCCGTACTACTTATCAATAACACAAGTAATTCTTGAAGGTCTTCCTGAACGACGCTGTCACAAAACAGCTCAGTGTATGGAGATGGCCAAGCGTCTAATGGTAACACCACGGTTGGAAATTCATTACTCAAATCCATGTTCTGGAGGTAAAGCGGTCATCCAGTAAGAAACGTGTGAACGTGTAGAAATGAGCATGGACGTGGAAAGTAGGAGTTGATGTTAGGGTTACTTGATGAGCTTACTGGAACAAAAATCTATTTCACGTAAACTATATGCCAGGGAGATATGGTAAACCGTACTAACTGGTCATCGAAGTGGTTTGGCGATATTAACCGAACCCACTCATGTAATTCGTCTTGAATATGGCCCCTGCAAACTGGGGGATTTTCGGCGAACTGCCTTTAATGATAGTATACTCACTGGTTCCTATTTCACGGGGTGAATGGACGCAATTTCCCGCGTGAAAACCAAACTTTCGCAGCCGGGATTTGAACCCGCGCCACACTTTCATGAATAACTGTGTTGACCACTCCTCTGTTGACTTCATCAGTCGTAACCCAGTGATTCAAACGATCGCCTCGTGAAAACATGGCCGGAGTTCAAAACCCGGCTGTAACGAGTATATGCACTACTGATGAGCTATAGCAAGAGTGAAACTCGCGTTCAGTGCTTCTTCTCGAAAGGGGCTGGCTGAAAAGTGTTTGAATGCCTAAGTTGCAGTCATTCTTGGATGATGTTCAGTTCACGTTAGCCGAAATCTCATACCACTTATCAGCGAAACCTAAGTTCTTCATTCTGATCATGTTCGGTGAATAAGCGACTGTTTACGGCAGTACAGTTTGTTTCCGGCTATAAGTTTAAGAAATTACACAAGCTTCTGCTTCGCATTCTGACGATTTTTTAGCACTTACCTATTTTACTGACAATTGTTTTCAATTCTTTTTTCTCCACAGAACTGGCCGAGATCAGAACTGTAGGACGTTATTGTGATTGTGTATTCATGACCCCTCTCAGCCGAACTGTTCTGCAATATTTTCCTCTGTTGATGTCATTGTGTGTCATTCCTCCTTGATCGATTTCCCGTTGTCAATACTGGTTTTTCGGGATTCGTTATTTTTCCACTCATTTACGTTGTGTTACGAGGTTGCGATAGCACTCGCTTTCATACTGACCATATACCTTTTTTCACCTGTCCCTGATCTGTTTACGGAAAGATTCACATGTTTGATCGGAAATGTGGTTTTTTTGTATCTTAGTCGTGCTACACGCGTTCACTTGTTTATGCCACAAGTATTGTGCATAGATGCAGACAGAATTCTGTCATTTAAAAAAAAATTACAGCTGGGCTCTTTCATTGTTTCGGGCTGTAAATGCTGGTTAGCCGAGCCACTCCATTCATGTAAACTTAAAATTGTCCATAACCCCAGTACAGTTTCACGGTTTGCTCGGAGCGAACCAAATAATATTCTGCTTGATGTTTGAGTACTATTCTTCTTGGTTCGTTGGTGATTGTGATCACAAGGTAATTTCTACATCACCGTTGTTGTTGATGTGCATGTAGTGTACGTATTTTCGACTACAATACAATTTATGTGTCTTTCCTCTGTTATCATTACTGCGTAGAAACTAGCTACGGCCCCGAGTTATGTTCATTTCCGATTGACAGTAGTGGTACCCCTACGGATCTCATATTCATACCAGATTCTAAATCCACTCCGTTTGGGAGAGCGGTGGTAGAGTTGTTTTAAATTATTTTCACCAGATGGGTTCCGCTGGATGTAAGCTCATGTGGGAAGTTCCAGTAAAATTCAGAAGTAAACTAGATGGTGTGCACAGTAGTCTGTCTCATCAGTTTATACTAGGTTGTATTAACCGTTCGAGTGCTACCATCAAAAACTTTTCACCTAGAGCGATACATATTCAGTGTTGAGTTTTTTTTTACGGCGGTGTGGCTCACTCTTAATTTTAGAACAATCAGTGGGTTATTCAATTTCCAAGTCGTATTGTTTCACCATGGAGTTTATAGGCTTGGTTGTTTTATGGCTACACCATTTTGACACTTTCCCCAAAAAGTAAGAGGAATATCTTATAAGTTGAACAGATGCTGCAGAATGCAATGTGCACACAGAACATTCACTAAACTGTATAAACTAAACCCCTAGCCAAAAGTGATAAATCAATTTTATTGTTTTAATTTACCATTCATAACCTACACCTGGTTAATATTAGAAATAGAAAGCGGACCAGTTTGTGAAGCGTCTCGACATCTACGATGAGATGAGTCAGCTACTAGTTGACTAAAAACCTCGTGTGCATGCGGTTCATTCTTGTTTTCAGTCGCCCTGTAATGGACTTTTCACAGGAAGTGTTTTCGGATTGCCGATCATTGTTAAACTGTGTATAACCATTCCGTTGAGGTCCCTCGAATTGAACGACGTAAGGATCTAACTTACTGATCATTTAGAATGTTTCTTCCACTGGAACACGTCGGACGGTCGACCTGTCATAGGTCAATGCGTCAAAACACGCATGTCCAATCAACCATCCAGCTTCTAAATTGTTCTTCAACGATTCATGGCGGGAGTCTGCCCGTAGTGTGCATCCACGGGGGTTCTTCCTCAACTTGGTTCGAGGATGCCCAACTCTTTGTTGCAATAGGACCGTTGGTTGGTTGATCAGCAACTCATTTCGCTAGCAAATTACACCGCAATGGACTGGATTGGTAGTTCATTTTTCTTAAGGCTGTTTGGTAGCAGGCTTCTTGAAATCTAGCCATTCGTGCAAATAAGATGACCACGTGGAGAGGGGATCAGAGTGGTACAGCGTTGAACATCATGATCACCAGAGACTGGAATTAAAAGTAAAAGTGGTCACGGGATCATTCGCCCATGGTATGGGACCGCCACTGTCGCACCTTCTGCTAAATTCCCTTGTTCTTTCAGATCTATGAACATCGAGTTGTTGGAAGGTAATACACCGCGCTTGCGTTTTCGGTTGTACACTAGGGCTCTGATGGTGTCGACCTTTCGTGGATCAAGCTTTCGTACCATTTCACCTGTGTGGCGAAGCAACATAAGCCCGTGGTTCACCACCATAGTGGTTGTGAAGCAACGTTGATTGAGCACAATCCAAGCTTGTGAGGGGACATAACAAAAGTGAATATAAGGTAGTGATGCAAAGAATCTCAAGAATGCAGTCGTATGATTAAAAATGAGTTGGACCTGGATAGGAAACTTCAGACTTATGTTAAATGTGTACATGCTGAAGCGGGAATCGAAACATTACAGCTGATGATGATTTTTTTAAAATCCTTGTAGCAGGTGGGTGCGTTTCGTATCTTATTTATGGCGATGCATAATGGGAAAAACTGAAGTTTATAGTTGATATCTCTGAACAGTATGAAGAGGTGTAGCAATGCAAAATACTCAGATGATGACGAAGTGCAGGGCAGGTTGCTGAAGCCGATTGTAACTAAATCTGTGGGACCGAATGATGTTCACCCATGAATTTTGAGACGTCAGCGTTATCCTGAAGATTCCTCTTGCCTGATTTTTATTGTGAATTCGGGAATCAGCTCCGTCTAACTTATCTCTAGAGGCAGTCGACGTCCCTAGGGGCTGGAAAGTAGCTGAGGCAACGCTGTTGCCTTATATGGACAACAAAACGGAAGTGGGGATTTACTATCCACTCATTTTCGACTATAAAGGTGCATTCGATTCGGTGGATCGATCTACATTTTTAGAGTCGCTTAAACGCAGGGGTGTACCGACCAAGTATGTGAACATACTGTCGGCGCTTTACTCCCATACTTCGGCTCAGGTTAGGGTTTACGGTGAGCTGTCTGACAGTGTTAGCACTAGAAGCGGCGTTCGTCAAGGCTGTCCATTTTCGCCATTTCTGCTCAATTTCGTCATGGACGAAATAATGGAGGATTGTCTGCGGCACTCAAATAATGCCGGTGTGGACCTCCTACCTGGTG
>JTDE01003263.1:16650-32014 GCA_014338405.1 Paragonimus skrjabini miyazakii | reverse complement strand
CACCTATTCATATGTAACGGCAGTAAGACTGACGTGGAGGTTCTATGACTTGGCAGCTGATCACCGCAACAGAGACTTGAAACAACCTAGGAGGGCGAGAAAAAAAGTTATTGGAATGGACGAAAGTCTATGGAACAATGCGAATGATCTATAAGTGGTATGGATGCAGGTATACCATTGACTATGACATATTGCCATCCCGGCAAGAGTTTCTGACCAGTAATGTGATTGAGCACGTAAATACTGAACGAGCAGGAAACTGTTACTTGCTCTTCGTGACCTCAACAGATAGTGATCTGTACGGCAACCACCCGGCTGGCAAACAAACTGTGACCAAACCACCGCAGATCGTGTAATCTGGTTAGTTCACCGACCGATCGTTTATCACGAGGTTTTTTAACTACACATTGCAGAACAGCCCCTTTTTTCAAGTAATCGGAAGATTTGAACTCAGCACCAGTCTTGTTCTCGACTTGTCTCTGGATGGAGCCTAAAGAAGCTGTTATAAGTGTGCTTTTGTAAAACAGAAGGCGTATGAAGTAGACAACTGAAATCGTTAAGTGATATGGAGCACGCTTACTATCAACTAGTAGGTCCAGTGAAATGACCGTCAGGGCGAAGAAAAAAATACCTCTAAACATCGAACTCCAAAGATGACGGTATTTGCGTACCTTAAAGAATACCACTTCTTGAAAACCCACGATAAGACCGCAAAATTGAATGGCCGAGGCAAGGATTGTATTCTGAGTGACATCTGTTTTGGTCGTGGTTGGGTCGAATGTTCGACCATTCAAACATGTAAACTAGACACGGCTCATAACATAGTTATCCACCAGGATTATGGATGCCAGCCTTCTTGGAAGAAAAAAGAATGTTTCCCAGTGGGTGAAGGTAAATGTGTTGATGTAATTAAGAACCTAGAAACTGATTGTCCCATATTTTCACACTAAATAATGACTTAACAGTAAGGGACCTAGATTAATAGTGAATAGACTTGTTAGTCCGTTCTGTTATTCCTAGATGTTAGACCTTGAATATTTGTCATAGCCAATTTTTGTGCCGATGATGTACACGTAAGCGGTCCAAGTTTGAATGTGCCTTCCTCTGATGCTCTTGTATTGATAGACCTCATCTGACCTGCAGTAATGCAACACCAATTCAGCTGATCAACCAGTAATTTAACGCTTTCTGTTATATTTCATTTTCAATTAATTTGGTACAGCTCCACCTAACCGCCCGATGATTGTGGAAATAAACTGCACATGTGGTGCTATCTATCTGCGATGGGAGCCTAATGATTCCAATGAGCACGTCACTGCTTACTCTGTTCAAGCCCAAACAGTGAGTGGTGGTTTCCGGATGACCACTGGTACCAGTATGAACAGTATCTTGATCCAAGACCTCATTTGTGACGAACAGTATACTGTAACCGTGAGCGCCAAAAATGCTTGTGGAGAATCTTTAAGTTCAACCCCTGTGAACCTTTTCGCAGCCGATCAGGGTGAGTGAGGAAACTTTTGCCAAAACTCTCAAATGTGAAATGTTGGAGTGACACTATTTTTCTAAACCAGTGATTAGTATATCATGGGATTTTCGTGTCATTAACCCGGCATTATGTAGATAAACCACTGAGACTGATGAGATGTTGAGTAGAACAACCAAGGCATGCAGTACCGGCTGTTCTGGCATATACCCTCCAAAATATTAGAGGCGCCTTCACATACTCAGGTTTTGGTGGGTGTGATGGGAGTTAGTGACAAAATTAGTCATTTCAAGTCGATTATACTCGAGCAACTTGTCACTATGAGATATTTAATGAAATTGAACGGAGTCAGGTGACAGTTTGCTTCAGTTTTTGGGTGTAGATAAGAAACATTAAGTTTGGCCACGATTATAACGCAAGCAGTGGTTAGTCTTGTTAACTATTATATGAATTTCTGTGAGTGTACCGATGTATGTGTGTGCTTAAATGTATCCACCTTGTAGATAAACCATAACGTACGAGTTTGTATGCCCGCGCGCTCATACGCCCCAACAACGAAGTGACGTGCTTTGTGGTAGAATTTAAATGAAGCGAAGTATAGTGTTCCTACTTGCTAGAAGTTGTGGGGGTTATGGAATCCTGATTAGGCCTACCAGGTGTAACGACCACTTATTCACGGTTTAACACCAGAACAGCCATTGCAACTTTTTGACTTCCGTTTAGTTATAACTCAGGAAAACCTCTTCGACTCATCTCATCGTTTCCACTTTTCCTTTCTCTTATGATATTATAACATGATACCCTAAGCCTTACAAAATGTGATCAGTAGTATTGATGCTACTGCCGCTGGAATTAGACTATTCACTGAACAAACGTTGATCGTTAGTTTGGCCGTTCTAAGGTGTGTTATGCACCCAACCATATGTCATTCACTGGTTCGCACGCAGAAAATGTCAGCCAGGCCGTAACCCATTTGCCTGTGTAGAATTTGACACATTGGACGATCGGGTCTTGTTCTAATCAAATATCGGATTACAAATCAGGCTTAAGTAGTTTGGGAGGTGAACGGTCAACATTTACGTGAACACATCTTCGACAGACAGAACAATTGACAACAGTATTAGTTCATCCTTACGTTCAACTCATTTGTTAAACTCTCGACATTATTACAAAGTAAAGGATATGAGGTTAATTGTAAGCGAAGGAAAACGTACAAATAATATCGGAAGGGGACGTACATGAGGGTGTGAATATACATTTGAAAAGTTCGAAGTAAATATACGGAGCGGAATTGGACAGTATTTTAAAGGCAAGCTGCTTGCATGCTGTAGAATACTCAACCACTATAGATTCTCTGAGATTACAACGAGGAGTGCCGATAAATTTAGAGATTTCTCCCACGGATTTTGAAACAACTTGAAAATCTTTGGTTGGAAGACCAGGAACTATACATATGCATTATTCTTAAGGGCAACCGCAGTGTTCTGTTTAGGGACACAGTAACTGCCAGACTAGCAGGAGCAATAGCAGCTGCCTCTAACCGCAATCACTCCAAGAAACGGACGAAGTTTAACTCAAAATTGAAACAGAGATATGGTCCGGCACAATCTACAACTGAGTGGATCCATAACTAGTTTAATCACCAATTGATAAATGATGACGGAGCGGTTCTTCTAAAATGCCTTAATTTTTAACATCAAGGAGGCTCCGATTGCCGAATTCGTCGCATCGCTTGGAATGGAATCGCAGAGATATATGTGGAATGACAACGACTGCCAGCAAGCTGGGATAACAGTGACCGGCATGCTGAGATCCGGAAAACCAAGTAACGTCCTTTGTAGTAAAAATAAATCTGCTGTGAAATCGATTAACAGCGACAAAAACACTATCATCCTACCATCTGATGAGAGTAACGTTATTGTTTTACTAAACAGTAGTGACTATGCTTCAAAAGCTTATGACTTGATCAGTGATTGAATAGTCCATACAAAATAGCAAGGGTAGCAAGATCTAATCGTAATCTTAAGGAACAAACTAAATCGAAAAATAATTACCAAAAAAAACAGACCAAAATTAGTGACTGCCTCCTGAAGGAGCACGAACCTACCGAGATACCCATTCCGAGATTCTACAGACTGCCTAAAATTCACAAATAAAACACATACTCGAGACCAATCGTTTCAACTGGAGGAGCTTCAACCTATAGGATAACAAGATTTCTTTACAGGCTAATTGAACCAATACTCTAAAATAGTCTCTCATATATGCAAAGTGCCCTCCGACTTCCTCAACAAATTGCAGAGTCTGAGATCAGAACCTGAGGATATAATGTTGTCGTTCGACGTTCGCTCGCTGCTCACTTGTATCTTGAACTAGTAATAAACCCACTAGCTGGTATGGTGAGAGATAATGTGCAATAGCAAGAACATCCCAAACTTTCTATAACCGGCATGGTAGAGCTAGTATAGCTCTGCACAGAAACCTACCTACAAGTTAACTTGCGGTATATCGAAAGCAACAAGAAGCACCAATGAAATCACCACCATCAGGACCGGTTGCCGAGGTCGTTATGCAATTCTTTGAAAAAACTGCGTTCCAGGAGGACCGTCCAATATTGTGGCCGAGACACGTGGATAATACATTTGTTACCACTGACCGTGTGGAGATTGACAGTTTCCATGAGCTAACCAATAATGGGATTACCGAAACTTTAATTCAACAAGGAAGAAGAAACTGATTCAACAATGCCATTCATGGTTGTAAAATTTTCGAGACAATCCGATGGAACCATACAGACGACTGTGTGTCGCAAACCAACAACCACCAGCATAATACTGTTGTTCAATAGCAACCTTAAAATCATATATAAAATGTTGTGTGGAGACGTGGAGTGGCCACCAAATGCAGTATGCCTGCCACACACAAAAAAAGGAAACAAATCACCTCTATACACTATTCACGCCAAAACGGCTACCCTAGACTATTCATAAACGCACTGCTTAGGACCCCACTGAGTGTTGTTTCTAACCGCTCGAGAAACATAAACAGAATCTCAGAGGCAACTGAACGCATTGTGGAAGATCTAGAAAGAAAATCTCCCACAGACCAGCAAACAACTTTCAAATAAGCTTTGCAAAATCTAAGATTCAGTTAAGGCGCATGAACCATCCTACCAAGAATGTGGCCAAGCCAATGTAGGTGAGAATGGTAAATGGTTGACGACACGTTTACACGATTGCTTAGCACTGAGGTGGGTAGATCGGAAGTCACACTTTTGGCAACACTGCGTAACCACAGGACACCAGGTAAAACTGGTGGACGCCAGTGTGATCGGATAAGCCAAAGGGAAACAGTAACATCTAATCATGGAATCTGTCTTCTCTCACGATTGTTTCAGCAGATATCGATCTCGACACTCACTTAACCTTATTGGCCATACAAAAACGGCAAAGACGAGCAATAGACAGACAAACATACTAACGAGCTGGTAACTGGTGTGTAATTTTTCCATCATTATTTTGCTTCGCAGCGGATCTTAGTGTGGATTTGAAATGTTACAATAATTGACCATTATCCGCTTTCTACACATAATCGTATATACATGTACATGGGGACTCAATAGAGTCAGAAGAGAAGGAAGCATTCATTCAAAAAAGAGGAAATATTTTGCGATCGACACCGTTGAATCACTGGGTTCCCAATCACAACTCTATCAACACAGAAAGAAGACATATGTTGCGATATGCTGACATTTCGTATACTCTCATCAGTCACAAACCTAGAGCATAAATGTTATATGTGAAAAACAGATTAAGTGAGACAGGGTATGGATGCGCATACAATCACAGCAGGTATTATGCTATCAACGCCACAGCAATCCATAGGGTTGCTCCAAACACTTATGTACACATAGTACCGGCTGGTGAGTTCTCGTCAATATAGCCTTGCTAAGGGCTAGTAGATTTGGGTCCCGACTGCCTAACAATATTTTGAATGATTTAAGCTGGTCGACACGGTGATCTATTATCACGTCTAGCATTCGATGATGACCAGTTTCGAGCAACGAACTAAACGGCTTGATTGCTGTGTCATGTATTGTTTTAACCAGTCCAGGACTTGTGCTGCAAATCGACGAGATAGAGGTTGGTCTGTTCTGCTTTTGTAAACATTGTTGCAACTGCACTTGAACTGGTTGACAATGTGAGGAACAGAATATTTACACAAACTACGTTCGCGATTGCGTAGAACTGGTCCTTTGGTGGCGTTGATGACATAATACATGATGTGACTGTATGCGTGCCCATACCATGTCTAACTCTATCCGTCCGACATATATAACCTGCATGTTTCATGTTCGCGACCGATGGGAGTAAACGAAATGCCAACATATCGCAGCTTATGTCTTTTTTCCGCACTGATGTGGATTAAAAATGGTTTTAAACGTGAAACGCACATTAGTGGTGCACATTACATGATAGTAAATTGCACATGTTTAGGAAGCTCCAGCTGTGAAAATAACTGCTACACAAATTGAGAACGTAGTTGGTTCGATGGTACGGGTGACCGCTTTAGAAATCAAAATGGACAAATCGGTGAGGTGTTTATGTTTAATTACTTCTCATTCTTCATTTACTGTAACCGATGAGACGTACTCATCCAAAGAAGCTCCTTTGGATTACTGACAGGCGACCGGGCAGATGCACTAAATGTGACATCGTGTTTTGTTTGTATTTTGACAGCAAATCCTAATTAATGTGTTGTTGTAACTTGGTTTATTCTATCGTCCATCACGAATGGGATATAATCTGCCTAAGTCTTGAATGATATGGCCTACGTCAGGTTTCGCCAATTGTATAACAGAACCACAGGCATATTTTCTATTACTTCTCCAACGGTGTCATCTTCAACTCTGAATCGTACCGCAATACTGGGTTTTATGCGTCTAAGACATCGTGTGGATCCGATTATAACCGAATAGCAACATATTGGTTTGTGACAGCACGAATGGACATCAATTATCAACAAAATTCAACGTTCAAAGTTCTATTATTATTAGTAATGCCCGGGACTGGAATAGTGCAAATTGCCCACAGGGTGAAATTATAACCGTTTGTTTCTACAACTACCACAGTTCCTGAAAACATGGCTGTCACCGTGTAACACGAACCTGGAAAATGACACTGCGAAACTAAGCCCAACAATGAACTTCTGGACCAATTGTTAATTGAGTCAAAATTACGGATTCGAGTCTGCAGATATGCCCATTTTCTTCTGAACAATCATTACTTGTTGAGTTTCGAGTGTCCCATCTACCAGATAAACATACTTTATAAGAAGTGGCATCCAATGCAATTGAACCAAATTTCCATAACACGAGACGAGGAAAAGAGATAAATTGCGGACCTTCGTAAACACTTCGATGTGCTGCTTTCTTCGTACGATATTAGGCCGTTTGGCGTGAACTCTTTAACGATAACTGTTAACAAAAGAATATCCAAACCTTGTCGGCGTTTTCAACATTTATCCCCGAGCTACCTCACACAATCTGTAACCCACACGTTACCAACTTCTGTGAACAGCAGCATATTCAGCCATACTTCTCCAAATACAGACAAAGACAAGCCTCGATAATCTGAGATCTACGAGTGGATTAACGTTAATCTACGTGGGTTGTTTAAGAAGTTCCCCAAATAATGATTTAGTCATTCAAAGGTTTGAATAGTTCTAATTGTTTCAATATTGAGCTGCAGTAAAATACTCTGCACAGTACATTTGTATGTCACCTCTTATTCTGACCGTTATGCTTTTATGACACAATCAGGTGTTCAACGGTATAAGTGAACAAAAAGGATGTTGAATATCAAACGATTTGGAAGAATTATAAGTCGAAATACAGATTCATGACTTTCAAGTGTGATTTGTTTGTTCAAATCGTGATCACTTGTAGTTTTGATGTTCATGCTCACAGAAACCATGGTTCTGCCTTGATGAACTGAGAGATAGATTGTAGGTTTGCGAGTGAAAACAAAAATATTATCGGGACCAGGTTCATCAACACTGTCACCGTCAACGTCTTTGATGTCATCAGCTTTAACAACAGCGTTGTTATCTGAAAATAGTTTGTGTTCAGAGTAAATTATTTAGGAAACGCAACAACTTTATTTTATCGCAACCAGTTTCAGTAAACGTCAGGCACACATGCAAGCTTGGGGAACATCAAGGTTGTAACCCTGACAAAACTGAGTAGCTAACCCTCATTTTGGTTTCCACAACTTTGAGTTTCATGTTGTACATCACTCACAATTGATCGCAGCTGTCGCATTCTCATAGAATTTCCAATCGGCCCCTTTCAAAAAGAAGCACTAGACTAGAGTTTCCATCTCATTAGAGCTCGTCAGTCAAAACTAGAGTGCGGGCCACGCTTTCTTGAAGCAACCATGTTTACCACTGCGCCACTGACCTCACATAAGGCACGACCGAATTATCATATGTGAACGCCCGACCACCTTCGCTTGTGAGTAATTCTCTGGTTGCCCGATCGTTTCGGTAGGAGACACAGTAACCGTCTGTTAACTCCAACCGATAACCCCGCGATCGGGACTCCCTAGACAGAAGTGATAAATTAAGAACGCGGGCTAGGTTTCTGAATTAGTTCGTTCTTCGCGTTTGGCCATATCTTGATGATGTACTTTTTCGACGTACCGACCAATGCATAAATATAAAATCTGGGAAATTGGGATGCTTTCCCAAAGTTTCGCTTGATTATTAAACTATTATTTTAACAAAATAAGGATAGATGAGTATTCAACAAAAATCTGTGAACAGCGGTAAAAAATATAATAGTATTTCTTACGGAATAAATCAACTTGATGAGAATCACACTAACAGTATTGATTACATGGAGGTTAAATTATCTGTTTGATTTTGAATTTACTGTTTAGAAAAAAGGTTGAAAAGAGGTAGCAATATTTTTAGGAGATCCATTTGAGAAAATCGGCAAGGTTGAGAGCACGAATAAGGGTAAGGACAGGAAGATAGTTCCAAATTCATTTGGAAGAAGAAGAATGAAGAAATAATCCTAGTAAAAATCTATCGAACCTACGACAAGCACACTTCATCTTTCGGCAAAGAACAGCTAAGCGAAAATTATTTGTGAAAGGTTGGGCACAGCCTCAGCCAGAAAGACAGCTCTTAAACGATTCACTTTGGGTTCCGGAATGTGATTCTCAGATATGCGCACAAATTAGTCAACTTTTGGCGTTGCTGCCACAGACTGATCAAGAATTGCGCCGTCTAGATGTTGAATTTATGCTATCTGCAAGTTAAGTAGGTCAATAGTCGTTGAAGCTTTACATGGTTACTTCTGAGTCACGATATTTGCTATATAAGATTGGGTTATCCAACGAGCTACATGACTGACAGATCTCACCTACTTCAAGTGAGTCACCTGCGACATATTGACACTCGGTTGACATACCGTTAAACTGAGAGTACAGTAAAGTATTATAAGGAACAACGCTTCAGGCAGTCTGACAAACATGCCAAGTACCGAGTCAACTTTTTAATACTGGAGATATAATCTGGACACAAACTAACATCACCTAACATAAACATTCTCATGTGTGATTCACGGACTGTAATGCTGAACTCGACATGCCCAAGACAGTGTACAAATGAGTACAATTAATTAAGCTGATGTAAAATGCATTGGGTGATGTTGATGGATAGCCGTTTTCATGTAATTTAGCGATGTGGAATTTTTAGATCCGTTTACAGTTTCCCAATCTTTGCCATATTATCCGTTCTACTTCGAATCTTTAGGATGAGAGTGTAGCGGGCAGCTGATGTCTTGCACAATCACGAGTAGTGTTCTAGTGCACAACAGTGACTTCGGTAAGTGGCTGTGTAACACAAGGACACTAACTGAATACACTGTTTACCATTACATCGGGGCAATGCTGCTTGAGGTAATCAGTGAGCCACAAATCTAAGGTCTCATCCATGCTACATGGACAGCAGTTATCAGCTTTGTTGTTGCAATGCGCAAGCCATGTAGGGACCAAAGGAGTAGGCGATTTCACAGCGATTATCCAGGACGAATGAAATAACTCGTGTACACGTCGTTAAGCAGCACCCTGTTTCACCTGATCAGTGATGTCAATGTTTTATGCCTCATAAAGTCTGTCTGAGTCAATTGTGAGTAAACGTTCTAGAGAAAATTGGGTGTAGATTGGGGGACTGTACAAATCTTTCCCCTTTATGAAAACAGTAGACACACCTACGTGTATGTTGTATAGATGAGTGAAACACCTTTATGATTAACAGATTGAATAGACAAATAAATATCTACACTTCATCTTAATGTTCCACGGGATACAGCACAACTCATTACTACAAATTCGTTGTTTTAGTTCCTGCCACAGAACCGATTGCATTTGATACCGTATCAAGTATCAACTCAATCAATGTAACCTGGACCGACACGCAACCTACGCGAGTGGGACTCAATTATTTAGTTACTCTGGATGAACTTCAGTCGGCTGCATCGGATCCCGTACACATTAAGCAGACCACATATAGTGAGAAGGAGCTTGTTTTCGATCGGCTTCCATCATGTACTCAGTTTGAAACGTCCGTAACAGCAGCTAATCACTTTGGAAAATCAGCAACCATCAGGCGCCACATTGAAACCATTGCCCCAGGTAAGCGTTTGATTATGTGAACTTTGATGACGTTCATAGAAGGTCATCTTTAGGAGTCTAGTGTTTACGAACGGCCTGGTTTTTATATGTTGGTAGCTGTACATAGATTAACTGATATTGTGCATACACGGTGACACATTTTTGCTTGCCTGCCAACCTCCAGAACTAAGTACACCGATGTCATGAATCCTGTAGTGTGCTGTCACTATTCTTCCAAAAAATAGGTAATCACACCTGACAAAAGATAAACTGTTTGGAACACTTATAACTAACTACTAACAAAATGTCATTGTTGTTTATAACCACACTGTTCTGCACTGTCAACAATATCCACTCGACAGGCGCGCACATCAATGGGGATCAACAAATATTGTCACTGGCATTCTGACAACCACCGACAGATTTGCCACTAACCCATTCAACAATAGTAGCATCATTAAAACAAGTACCACCGCCGTCCGTTGTTTTAGGTGTTCACCACCAGCCCTACTTCCATCACCGACGATCTTGTCACCAACACCTTCATAAATAATGTCATTCTTAGCACCAGTGTCTCTGGCATCCCCACTATGAACACCACTGGCACTGCGACAGTCATCCATCATTTGTGCCAATCAGTGTGATCGTTAATCATTAAACCAGGCGGATCCTCATTTTCCACCAACCGCCACCGTCAAGAATATCACCATAAACACACCAATATCAGTACAATGTTGAAACTGCTGTCACTACAGTCATAATTTATGGTTGTCACGTCACCAGTCTAACTGCTGCAACTAACGGAATCACAGGAATAACCACGCTCAATACCAGTATCCCTGCTTCAGTTGTGATCTCCTTTCAAGTCTGTCAAAGTCACAATTAGCCATCATTACTCTCACATAACTATCGGAAGCAGTGTGAAATCTTTTGTGTACTGATCAATTCGGACCAAAAAAGTTTAACAGTTCAATTATTCGAAGGCTTTCTAACATCAAAAGAGAACCTTACATCGGACACTGCGAATCTTTTCACCTAACAAAAATGTTACGTATAATTAAAGGAAATGATCACTTTGGAACCGCTGACAGTACTTCAACCATAGTAAGACAATTTTTGTAAGGTTATTGATTAAATAAATCCATACGATTGCGTGATTCATTAATTAAACCCCTGCTTTTCGGTCGAGTACTCGTACTATTAGGATGATAGTCCTGTTGTACGCTGCTCGCATAGGTAGAAGGGTTCATGTAAATGGGTTTTTCAGCTATTGGAGGTTATTTAACGTAGTTGTCAGTCGACCATCAATTATGAATATGGTGACTTAATTTTAGGTCGTTGAGGATTTTCGGCAATGGATTTTAAGAACATTGATCATGGAGAAGACAGTATAAGTATAGTCCAAACGGATTGAGAAGCCTTAGGATCACACATAAAATACTTCAGAGTGGTCCCTGATAAAGGAGTTCACTAACGAGTTCCAGCCACTCTTGCGGCTAATTACAATGGATACCTCCGTCTCCAATACACATGCGATGTAAGCTCTATAATCTTGTACGCACGTTCTATGAACAGTTAGTTTATATCCAAGAAAGCAAATATGTCGTACAATCACTGCTCATTTACGCAATAAACTGTTTCTCACGTAGTGTGTACAATCTGAGTTAAATTATGCGGAATGATGCTTCAGAGTTTGCTTGAAGTTACCTAGGTGGGAAGTAATTCGAGTACCGTATGAATAGTCGACGATTCTCGAACGAGTCTAAGCATTCCCTTGAAAAACCCAACGTATGTTCTGTGCATGTATAGTGTGTTATTCAGAGAAAACGGGATGAGTCTCTAGCATTATATTGAAGTGCTACCACACTTGGGGTTAATACAACACTTTGAAACTTCGTTTGGTGTCCATAACCAATGGGACAGTTCACAGGCCATTGCAGGACACTAACCTTGAGCTCATTGTTCAGTGGTAATTGAACAAAGTTAGGCAAAATGGATCATTTGTCATTCGTCATGTCGATGCGTTTGTCAGATCTTAAACCAAAAGAAATACTACGAACGATTTTGACCATAGTATAAATGAAGTACATTTTATAGCTAACCTTCACTGGAGCAGATAAGACGGATTAGAAAACAACTTACATTATTCAGTTTGATGATGCGATGTATATTCATTTTGTCACGACAAATTAATATGATGGCAAATTCAAAATGTGGCAACACATGCTATTGAAATTGTCTACCAATAAAGTAATCAACTGAATTTTTTCAAATCCGTCAAAAGTGTGTGCTTGGGGAAAATGTTTACCTTCTGCCTATTAGGCAAACATGTGAATTACTAATCAATCACAATAAAATGAACAAACGTTACCAGAATGACATTTCATTAATTGCCATCACCACAATAACATTTAAGCATCAGTAAGTCATGAGACATTTTAACGTTGTCCATACAACCGTAATTGGAAAAACTATTGAAAACAATAGCCAGACGGGGCGAACTCTATCAAATTAAAGAGTGCTTAGATCAACGTATACACTTCAGAGGTCGGGCAACTTTTGTTGATCAACGTCATCTGTACACCTGGCGATACTTCCCTGTGTAATTTATAATAATCGTGTATAACTCTCATGCAAGATCCATTCTCCCTTGTTGTGCGGAGACTTGACCTTTCAGTGAAGGAAATGTGAGGTGAACTGTGTTGGTTTATCAACAGTTCATCCATCAGGTTCAAGTGGGATGGTTGAATGAGTTAGGCGGTGGCTCGCCTGTAAGTAAATCAAAATCTACTGATAGAAGACCATTTAGCAAATCATACAAATGCATATTTTACGTTGGCTGCATCGTGTGCCCTGTTTGCTACCAGTGTTCGCCACACCCACCATTAGTCGCCAAGGCCAGTAACAGCTGTAAAGAATCCACAAGATGGCCAGGAAGCCACACGGTCATGAGTACCGAGGACCCTAGTAACTGCGGTGATGAAAGTCAGCAGCCGCTGTCAGCTCAGCTGGAAACATTACACAAATAGCAAGCAGCATTCAAACCATGTTTTCATGCTTGCAGTTTCGTCCCTTTCAGTTGGCATTGTGCTTGAACTTACTAATAGGCTTTGTCTTTCAAATTTGCGCTGGCCGATGTTGAGGTGCATAGTGGTACAAACCACAGAAACATCTTGTCATTTGAGTGAACGTTAGTGTGAGATAGAATACAAGGAAATTTCGGCGCATAGAACTGTCGATTCTTGATAACGGTTACACTCCGGACATTGAACTAAACAAGGGGATAGCACAAGTGACAAATTCGCAAATCGATAAATCCCACAGTTGGTGCTGAATAAAGGTCTAAGTACAGAGTTCACGGAGAGGCGGACCTATTGTGCGGTTGCTGGCGTGTTGGTTAACACGCTAGTCTCACAAGCACGACGGTCAGTTTACAAACTTCAATCTGGACAAGGATATGCACTACTGATTAGTTCTAATAAGAGCGAAACTCACTCTAGTGCTTTCTTTCGAAGTGGGCTATCCAGAACGCTCATCTGAATACGAAGGCTGTTATCACGTGTGGGTAGGCAGTATCTCTGATACAATATCAAAACATTGATTATTTATCAGAGCAGAAAGATGATATGTTGCGATGAGGTAGCATTTCGTTCGTTCTAATCCATCGGAGAATATAGCGTACAGACTTTGCACATGATACAAACACGAACTGCGTGTGCCAAATTCATAACAGTGGCAATGCGATTTGGACCACGGAAACCTGACAGGTTGCCACATCTACTTCCTGTGTACGTCGCGTCAGTTGACTAGTTCGGATAAGAGTTGCTTTGCTAAAGGTCCGTGCCTCTGGCGCCGGCTTACATAACATTATCTTGAATGATCTAAGTGGGTCATCCCGGTGACCTGTTGTTATCATGTTTATCATAGTATTAAGACGAATTTGAAGCAGCTGGTTCCCAAAGTTGAGTACGGTACATCAATGGTTGTTTAAGCCATTTCAGGATGTGTTTGCCACTTGCTGGGAAAGTCGTCGTTCTGTTCTGTCCAAAGTTATAGTCCAATAATTCGGTAATAATTAATGATCTCAAAAGCATCATTTTAACGAAATTCTGGGCGTTAGCTATAGCAAGATATCAGTTGAGTCCACGAAGCTCATGCTTAAGTGAGTCTCGAGAGGCTTACGTATAACTAATATACACGAATTGTTTTTGGAAGCACGTCTTGTCCACGATCAAGAATGTTATCAATAGCTTTCGTCTTTCATGATGAGCTGTGTCTGTCAAGTCCTATCCCATTTCATCAGGGACTAATCACGTCAACTTCTTACATCGTCATTTGAAGGATGTTCACTAATCCCACCACTAGCGATGGACTAACCCAAATAATACACGGAAGCATAAATGCAAGGAACACATGACTAACCTCTTTCAAGACATAACAATCGTACACTTCATTTTTTCAATGAAACGAACATCCAAACCGCGTAACCGATTACAACTACCAATCTGTGACCGATCGATTCATTACGAGCATCCGCGGATGAATCCGAAATGTCCCCTTAAAGTAGATTTTAAAACTTAGAAAAAGAATAGTTGAACATCTGCTTTCGAAAGGAATTCTCTGGATGAAACTAGTAGTGGGTATAAGCCATAACTAATTTTACCGTCATATCCGATTAGGATCAAACTACATCATTTCAGTTAGTAAGATAGTACGTGATCAATTAGGTGGACTAAAGAGCCAATTTTGCTTCTAAGCAGCTAACACAAAGCTGACCATCTCGTTTTTTGTACGAACTCCTTTTGTCGTTCATCTATACTGTTCTTAATTCGACAGTACTTAAAATGTGCAATCGTATCCAACGGTTTGGTGATCAAAAAATTGGACTCGTTGACCATACAGACTTTAGATTAACAATCAGGCAGGTGTTTTAAATAAATGCAAGGGCTCAATTCTCGTACATGAATAGCATTCATTTATGTTAACTATTATCTAATTCTTATCATTAGTTTTTTTGATGTTATTTACTGTCAAAGCTGATTCTGTTTGCTTTTGAACAGTTCCTGAAGTTCCCACAAATCTCCAAGTAACACGAATTAACGAGACAAGTTACAACCTGACATGGAACAGTGTACAGTCATCCAGCAGTCGTTGCAATGTGTCCTACCGTATCTGTGCGACAGATCAGACTCAGGTTTGG
>JTDE01003262.1:13140-60741 GCA_014338405.1 Paragonimus skrjabini miyazakii | reverse complement strand
TGCAACATATCACAAATTTTGAACAACTCTAGTTGCTACGACTTATTTCTTAACTGAAAGATAACGGAGATATTCACGTTCTACCGATTACAGGCAGCCGCAACGGCATGACGGGCTTCCCTCATACACCCGAAATCTTGCACATTTGTTCAGCTTCTCCAACAAATCTATCCGGTGGGCTCACGTTTCACCTTGTTACATTTTTATTCCTCCCAAACGACCACGAAGCTGTTGGGAAAATGCCACAATGACCCAAACATGTTTTTTATTCTTAACGCTGTATGAGCCTCCCACGTTGTGAGCCTCCACCACTGTATGAGCCTCCGCTTAAACATTATAAATACGGTGGAGTTTTCCGGTGTATTGAACACGTTTGGTTGAGGTCAGATATACCCTTGGCTGAAAGTTCCCTGTCTTCCTGCCTTCTTCATTTGCGGTAGTACGTGCGTCGTCGTATAGGCTATGATAACTTGAATTGTTAGTGCAACCGTCGTAGCTAAGCCGGGTTATAGTGAACGCCGGGCGTTAGTAATTTTTCATCAGTTGTCAATCCACGCGGTCCATAACAAAATATTTATGAGCCGGATGGCAAAAATGACTCACTACAATTTCAAGGAAAGATGTGACAAAACGGCGCCATTTGCGGCAAAAACAAAAGAAGCTCGAGTTACCATAGGAACAATCTCTTTGGATGATTACCCGCCACAATTCATGAAGTATCCGAAAGCCAGGGAGCAGGCAGAGTTGAAAAATACGAATCTGCCGCCCGCGTCTCTCCCAATTTTCGCATTCGCTTCCAAACCTCACCCTCATGCCATTCTACTTAATTGCTCACACAATCAAACGGGGAATGAAGTGCTCATCTGTGAACATGCTGCCTGCGATCGCGGAAGAAAAAGTGAGCCAAAATAGGTCACGATAAATCTTAACGAGTGAAGTCGAAGACTGGACTTACCGAGGATGAACAGTGTACATGCGACGCTTGACGTTACTGGAGAGTTTCCGAAGTGTTCCGGACGCAGTTGATGCTGAGAGGTGATGGGGATGCAAAGTAACCCTAACAGTGGGATGTTCTAACTGCCTGCCAATCACGGGCGTTGTAGGTTGAAATAACACATACGCGTAGTGGAGTCTATTCCAAGGTGTTTTCAGTTTGTCAAACAAAAATACATTGTAAGATCTGACGTAGCAGCCACGTGAGATTGGCAAAATGGAGTAAAATTGATGAGAACACCGCAAGCTTACTGAATAACGTTTTAGAAACCAAGCATTCCGGTTACATTACAGATCCTCACGTTTCTTCCGTCGTTACATCTGTTTCGGATGGAATCACTGACAGTAAACTAAACTCCATGTTCACTCTGCGAAACGTGCCCAATTCTTTGCGAGGGAGAATGGGTAGTTTAACGTTATGCCTTGACCAAAGTCTCTAGGCACCAACTGTCGTCAGACAATTTCAGTTCTCCCAACAGTATTTTGCCCTGTAGCTACAAAGGAAGTCATGTGGTCAGGGCAAAAGCCTAGTGATAGTTACGTACAATCCGTTCTAATATACCAAGTCTAACGATGACAGTTTCTGGGAGTCTGGCAAACATTTCACAGCTGTAGGTGGTTCCTTATCTTCTGTGGTTAGACGACTTCGATGGATCCAACATAATATGTCTACCAGTGTCAAACTCGGACTGAAAAACGGGTTGTAAACTTCCTCTTTGAAATAGCCAAAACAATATAATTGGAGACGGTCAGTCCCTTCCCCGACTCTTCGTAGTCCTGCTCAGATTCCACTCTGCTTGACCAGCAGATATAGCAGTCAGCAACCTAGCATTCGATCATAATGCTCATTCATTACAGACTTGTGATTTTGCTCGCTACCGGCCGCAGCGGATAAAGGGAAATTCCGCGGTTTGAAAATTTAAGCAGTTTGATTTTATAGGTTTGTGTGTTTACCATGGTTCGGCCGTAATCGATCGGGATCCGTTGGACCAGAACTGTCATGCATATCAAGACACAACTCTAAAGATGAACTATTTGGTGGCGCCGCGCAGACTGTGTACTTTTTGTTCTTGTTCGCTATTTCTGACTTAACACATTGTTTCTTTGATGACCGGTCCCACATGTTTGTGAAGCAAAGTCCTACGGACAACTTAGAAGAGCTAAACACTTTTCATTTTTCAAAGGGGGTGTAGGCAAGAAATCCGCGAACGGACTGAGTTTATGGAAGAAAATGTACTACCGAGGAAACGCATTAACAAAACTAGCTCATTTGAGCAAATGCACTAACCAAGAAGATTAAGTCATCATCTCCTTGCCCACGCATGTCCGATGGGGAGATTTATTTCGACATCAAAGTGAGTGGGGCGGCATTCAAAAAATCCTTCACTGTGGTCTATAACGTTGCACTGCCAAAATGATACATTGTCCCTGTGAACGTTTTCGCAACCGCTCCTTGTCGCTGGATTCACTGCGTAAGACATTTGAGACCCATCACTCTGAGTAAATTCATATAGCAAGGTGATTTCGCGTATCGTCCGCCACAGGATGCTCGAACAATCGTCCATCAATCCGGCACAATTCCCTCTGAAACTGTTTAACCGGACATCCTGGAATGGCATTCATCATAATTCATGGAAAAAATTCAGGTTAACATTTATTTTCGGGGTGGGTGATCAGTATCCCTCTGATATCTACCGAACAACCAGATTTGCTAACATCCCGTGGAAAACAACAGAGCGTTTGTTTAAAGATGCCATTCTCACGCACCATATAGGGAGTGATCCACCCCTCTCTGTAAATTACGGTTTATTCTCTTGTTATGAGACACACCCCCTAACGAAGCAGCCAGGGCGTATCCCGAAATGTCGTTTGATGGACCTGGTTTAGATCTTACGGTTGTAAGGGATGGTATGGTTCCATTCAGCCGGTTAGATCATAGTCACGCGGTCGAACGCCCGTGCGCTATCTGGATTATGCTTTTTTCGCATTGCTTCCTGATGTTCCCTATAGCGTGATTTATTCAAACGCCTCGATTGCCATATATGACTGTATCATTTGATTTGCTCCGCTTCTGACTACCAAGTGTGATCGTCTCATCTTAAATGTTTTGCGTCCTGCCGGCCATGTATGGCAACCGTTTTGCCCTACAAATGTACAAACCCGTGGCCTACTTCTGACTCGTTTTTCAAATGAACGGTGTTGCCGCGTTTCTTCCCCATCTTGGATTCAGGCCAAACAGTTGAGAGCATACTAACAAGGAAGGTCCACCATTTCCATCCGATCACGCGTAGCAAGTACGCCCGTCATTACGGATAGACCGACGAGGATGAAAAACTGTTTTATCTCTGAAGTTAACTTTTTCATTTTCCTGGCCATTCGACCTTATCCCACAGAGTTCTGTCATGCACAAACCGGGCGAGCCTGGTATCAAACAGGGGGTTTACCACTGGACCCCTTTCTTCCTCAATAGCAGAATCTTTGGGTCTAAAACTGGGCCAGCCGTTTTAACCCATTCTAATTTTGCAGGCGGTTACCAGGGGTTGCTGCCTGTTTTTTGCCGCTTTTCATTCACATCAACGACCTTTCTTACAATATTACCATAAATGCCACTTCGTATGCTGGTGACTTACCGATCAAGAATGTTGATGATTCCCACGCATTGCAAGTGGATTTTAATGCAATAAAGCCTTGGTCACACGATTGGAGTCACCTCCCAAAAGAAAATAAGCTCGCACGCATACCACTCGGTGGAAATTGTGGGGAGAATTTCGTGATTTACAGTGAATACAGCCAAGCAGCCTTCGCAAAAATCAATCAGAATGGAGATCTATATATCTGAATGCCGTCTAACATATCCTTCGTGTATCACTACAGTTTATTTGCAAAACTTGAGTTAGCCACATTCACGTGATTAAACGAACCTTTGCCCGCTTAGACAAGAAATCGTCACAAACGAGTTACCCGATATATTCGGGACCGCTGCTGAAGAACGTTAATCAATTAGTGCACATCGGTTCGATGGAGAGCACTTGACGCTGAGCGCGCTCAGCATGCAGCTACCAAGCTGACCACAAGATAACGGCGTTGTTAAGTCCGTACATCTGGTGATTCCTGAAGCCACGCTCAGTCTACTCGCGACGTCTGTCGATGGGCCGGCTCTAGATCAGTCGCGTCTGCAATGCAGCGGGCATCTAGAAATTCCAAGCCCACCAGGCAGTCGATTCCGGCCAAAAAGAAGGAAGGTCTTATTGGCAGATTTATTATCAATAAGGTGCTAAAATTCAACAAAAATATTTGAAAAACTAAATGAAAGAAAATACCAATAAACCTTGATATTGAATTTACCAAGTTTATAATTTCTGAACCCACTAATTCATGTGAACACGATAAAATGCAGGCCACTTTGTGATGGAGCGATAAAACGCAAGTGTGACTAAAGAACCCACGAACAAGAGCCCGGAAGTGGAAATTAAAGACGAACAAACTGCACAGGAACAAGCTCCGACAGTTAGACGTTACTGAACCACAGTAATATTTTGAGAAATGATTTGTGGGGAGCGTACTCCGAATGCTGTTGTTACTTTTTGCAAAGAAAGCTTGTAAACATCACTAAAAAGACCTCCATTTTGAGAAAAACGACCAACGAGGACGGAATAAATGGAGGCAGAAAGCGTGGTCGCCGGAATTCCATCAAACACACGATAGCCGTCAAGCCCTCAACACGGGTAGTTACTTAAACAGAAACTATAAATTTCTTGAATGAGCAGTTCGCTGCTCAGTGGTCGAGGGATGGACGAGGTGGATTATAATTCCTTATTAACCATTTGTTGTCAAACTTTGTAGACTGCGCTTGCGGGACGGTCAGTTGAGGACACTGAGATGTAGTAGTCGGTATTTAAAAGTGGCAGAATGGTTTCACCAAATGTCCGTTAAGCAGCGTTAGACACTTGTAGCTCTTAACGACCGAAGCTATATTCGTTCTTTGATCCAAACAGATGATCAGTTATGATGTAGTACAACTCAGGATATCCTTCTGCTAACCACTGACAGAATCTAGAGGAATTTGAACGAAACCAGCGCTGATGAATACACTTTGGGCATTTGCGAAAATAAACATCTCAAGAACTTTCCCTTATATGTTCAGGTCAAGAGATAGTGAGCGTATACCGCAATTTGCGACCTGGTCACTAGCTGCGGACAGTGTGGACAAGGTGGCAGAAGACTGAGTTTCCGGTTTTCTCGAAACGACCCTTATTCCCTCCACGATCTCGATAGGATATCTCGTGTCGGTAGAATTTCTGGATATGTCAAGTAAACAAGTTGCTTGAATTAGGCCAGTAACAGTCGTTGACGACACTGCGTGTGTTATAATGAACCCGTCCTTAGGAAACACGTAGACCAAAAACAGCCATCTGAACCAAGCCATTTGTAGGGAGCAAGCACTCGTTATCCGAACGCGACAAAGTGCCTTGAAGACTGTGCAGGATCTTGGTTCTAGTATTCTTCAGTATAATCCTGACAAAATTCTCAAACTTTATACGGCATATCAGCGATAGATTGTTAAGTGTAGGTGTGAAACGTCGTTGAGTCTCTAGATATTAGTTCAGTCTTTCTTGTGAAGCTTCGATATGCGAGGTTGCTAGCCTGACAAGGTTGATTTTGACCCTGGGCAAGTTTTTCCTTCAACAGAAAACGGTAAAGTAACGATGGGAATCGGCCAGATCTTACGTACTCTAGATAAAACCCAATAGTTGAACGTTCTGTTGTCGTTTTACACCGTAATATCACCAGCCTGTCCAGCGCTCGAGTCGTATGTGCAGGGAGTCTTTGCTTGAGAAATTTAAAGCATTGCTTTCTCTTGATCCAGTTCGCCAGTAACGATAGAAGAAATAAGTCGCGAAATGTCAACATTTCGTATACTCTCTTCAGTCACGAACGAAATACATTGGAATATATAAGAGATGCGGATAGCAACAACAATAGAAACAATCAACGATTGGGTTTACACAAAACAAGGACTGTTATCAGGTCCAGGGCAGACAAACTGCATGAGTCAACAGTTTATGCACACACAATACGTGTGCAAAACCTATCGTCAACACAATTTATGCAGACACAATTGGAGGTTCTACCACTCGGACCGAAATTTAAAATTCCTTCCAAAGGAGTCGACCGATATCAGACACAGGTGCAAAATGAGAACATGTGTGATCAAATAAAAGACCTCAACACAACGTCACAGGACAACAAAGGATGGTTCCGCGCGAAGTCGGTCGATATTTCGCACTAATTCCTGACTTCAGTGGTGCGTCAACAATGCTAAGTGACATCGGAACACTTTCAAGCTCTGAAACAACTGCGTGAGATGAAAGATGTCGTTTCCTTCAACCCGACAAAGGTTCCGGTACAGTTATCATGAACAATGTTGATTATGTGTCTAAAGTGAGAGGTATCCTAGCGGACACAAAAATTTCACATAATACGACCGACAACAACATTTTGATAGAGAAAAAGATCTCAAGAAAGCTCCAAATCTTACTACTTTATGGATACATATCGGACAGACATAGACAGATGAAGTCAACTGGAACGCGCACACCACAGTTAAGAGGTGCTCCGAAAACGCACAACTGTGGTGTCCCGTTAAGACTAATCTTATGCATGGACAACTCGCCGCACCACAAGCTTGCCAGATGGCTTCTTGACATTCCGCACCTCATTCGTCAGAAGTTTACCCCCCACTGTGTAAAAGATTCTTTCGAACGTATCGGTAAGTTCACATAAGATGTTTTCTATCGATGTTGACTCACTAGTTACAAACGTTCCCCTTCGAGAAACAGTTGATTTTTTGCGCGATTTTATTTCCCACCAAAATTTACCTTTTTGTTTCCCAGTTGATTATCTCAAAGAACTTATACTGTTATGTAAAGAGAATATCCGTTTTGATTTTGCAGGATCATCTTACAAGCAAGTAGATGGTGTGGCAATGGGCAGTCCATTGGGCCAACACTTGCAGGTATATTTTTAGGAATGAACGAATTAAAACTGTCTGATGCTATAGATGGTGCCAGCCTCTATAAGCGATATGTAGATGCTATTCTTATTTTTACCACTAATATTCATTTTGCTTCACTTTTAAACATTTTGAATTCTGCTCATCCTAATCTTTCTGTTTCTCATGAACAGGAAGCAAACAATAGTTTATCTTTCCTAGACATTTCACTCACTAGAAAACAGGATGGGTCACTACAACGCTCAGCATACCGTAAAGCTACTTGGAGCGGTCAGTATTTGCAATTTTCTTTATTTGCACCAATCACATATAAACGAAGTCTCGTGAGAACCCTGTTTCATAGCGCCCGGGATATATGCACCGATGACTGCTTGCAAGGAGGGGAGGAGAGATTAAAGAAAGTGTTCCTCGTGAACGGCTATCCTAAAAAGTTCATCGATGTTCACAGCCAGAAAAGACTGATCAAGACTGCCGTGAGTACGTTCCATAGGAAGCAGGTCTTTTTGAACCTTCCTTTCAAAGGCGATCATATCACAACTGATGTAAGTCAAAAATTACAGTCTGCTCTAACTCGCACATACCCGGCGGATGAATTGCGGTTGCTACTCACAACTAGGAGTGTCGATCAGCTTATTCACAATCGTGTCCTACCGAAATGTTCTGTAACACACGTAATCTATCAGTTCACTTGCAGTTGCAGTGACGTCTATATCGGCAGAACAGATCGGTGCCTACGACAAAGAATGGCTGAATACATGCCTAAGTGGTTGGTGTACGCCATGACGCAACGGGTAATGGCAACAGAGTGAGTGAGACGAAATCCGACCTCATCCATAGCCAAGCACATTATGGAAACAGGTCACGTTGTTGACCCCGCCAATTCGTTGCATGTGTTGTTGCGTAATCGGAATCCGAAGTTGCTTGCCTTCTCCGAAGCTATGTTAATCAATACTCGCCGTCCGGTCTTGTGAGTGCACGAACTGTTGACTCACGCAGTTTGACTGCCCTGGACCTGATAACAGTCCTTGTTTTGTGTAAACCCAATCGTTGATTGTTTCTATTGTTGTTGCTATTCGCATGTCCTATATATTCAAATGTTTTACGTTCGTGACTGAAGAGAGTATATGAAATGTTGACATCTCACGACTTATTTCTTCTATCGTTACTGGTGAACTGGATCAAGGGAATGCAATATTTTAACCATCTGAATTCAAACAAATTTTCGTCGGGGGTTCCACAATATTTTTGGATAAGCAAAAAAAAGACAAAACAAACAGCCGAAAACTTCAAATATATCAGTCAAGATCAACGGTTAAATTCCGTCGCTATCGCGCTTAGCGATTTTCCAAAGTTAGGAAAATATTGAAAATTGAATGTGCAGTTAATTCACAAACTCCTTTGATAAATCCAGCAAAACAACACTGGTTTGTCTCGCGTGGCGCACACAAAAAAACAAGCATATTACACGCTGACCAGGAGACTAGCAAAACGATACGCACGAATAAGTAGGTTCGGTCAGTTTGCCAATCAACCTCTCCCAGCCGACAGGAGTGATGGGAAGAAGTTATTGGGAGTATAATTGACTTTGAAACGCGGTCTACGTTCAGCGACCTGTTGAATTGTGTAGAAGAAAATAGTGGAAGTCAACGTTAGTCAGTATGAACAGTTGACCGTTCGCACGGAAGGTATTCGAATAGCCTCTTGACCCTCGGGAGTCGGGTACCCTAAATGCAACGTCAGAGTAGGTTTGCAATACGAGAAAGTGAACTTGAAATGCCCGATATATAACGACAACTCCGATGTATCTCACTGTGCTTGTTCTATCGGTTAGCGTTTGGAGTAACGCAAAACAACATTGAAGAACAGCTGGCGCTATCTTGTTTGCCTAAAAGCGAACCATGAAACCAGGTCTTGTAGCGTGCTGATACGATGTGCCATACCCGGATGTGGTAAAGGTCATAACATATCGGTTCACGAGAACAAGCCGGAACTAAGTCAGGACGAGAATATACAGCCGTCCTCGTGCAGAGCCAATTTCAATCTGTGTGTGTTTATAATTCGTTCCGATAATGTTGGCGGGTCCAGAATCGTTGGTGGTAACGTACGCCTTTTTGAATACTGGATTCGATATTACGTTGTTTGATGAACCTATTGTGAGGACGATCAGTTTTCAGGGACGGCCCTATCAGACGATGTTCCATGCTCTATACGGAACTTGTGAAGCAACGCGCAACCAAGTGTCATTTGAGTTGAAATCACTAGATTAAAAGCACTCTATCACAGCTGTTTTATATGATGAAACAGCTGCCACTAACGCAAGCGGACGTCGTCCAACAATCTTGGGTAGATAGGTGGGCTCGCTTGAGAGGCACTTCTTCTGGGATTTTAATTAAAAACGGCGCGCCGATTTTGACGCGAGGCGACAGCCTGGAAGTACACTGAGTCCTGGAACAAGGACTTGGCATTAGCAATGAGCTTCATGCAGGTAAGACCATTTTCAACTGGAGTATCAGCAGTCCGTGTTGTACAATATCCCGGAATGGATACTGTGTAAACTTGATCGGAGCACGTCAGATCCCGTTGGATGATAGTACTGGAAGAATATCTAAATTAGGTTTTTCTGACCAAAGCACTTCAGGGGACAAAGGGCTTTGTGCGGAAGACAGACAGGCGTCGAATAGAACTGAAAGCAACATAATACTCAAAAATTTTTAGTATGCGATAGAACCGTCATGGTGACAAGATGGTTGGGAAAGGCGTAATAATAGATGGCTGAAAAACGCCCAACTGCTCTACAGATAAAATTCATCCAAGGCCGCGCTTCTCTTGCCAATTAAAGCATGTGCCTTCAGAATGAAATGCGCCTAATGTGGCGTCCATGGAAGTATCACAAGTTTCAGATAAAATGATGAACCTTTAGCTGCGGTGTCCGAACTTTCAGTTGAATTCAAAAGAACAAATGCCGGAGATACCCACTTTCCGTCACTTGCTGAAAAAGACGCTGATGTTAGGCGCACTCTTGTTGTGTCCGCTAAATCCAACAGTTGTCAAAATACCGTAGTTGGACTAAACCACTGGGGGTCAACTCTTGGTTATCACGTCAGTTTAGTTTAGTGTTGGTGAAGATGTCAGCTGTACGTAGTACATCAGTCGGGGTACGGCCGCTTTGTGTCTAAAATGACTACATCTTGTCCAAAAGTTATAAAGTTCGTGCCAGAATGCACGTTTTACGTGGAATTGAGTGCCTCTACTTCAGCCTCCGGTGTGATGGGTGAATCTGGCAGATCTCGGTCAGGTTAAATAGGAGCCCTGTATCTTGGTGCTAGAATTTAGTCGGAGAACGTGAAAATCGCACAACGGCCACAGTGTTCTCACAAGCGTTTTTGGTCCGTTACTGCCACGAATCCCAGGGGTACGTCGATGACTCACATGTACCTGCTAAGAGTAAAAGAAAGCTTTGGATTCTGAGTGATATGGTTGCCATTAAACGAGTACTAGGTGAGTGTGTAAGAAAGCTTACACTAAGAGTCGTAACCGAGTGTTAGCATCAACGAACGGTTACCCACCTAGGTACTGCATGGTGGATTATTTCGCTTCGTTCACGGTACTGTAGAGAACGTGCTCAAACGTTACGTTTGCATAGTTACCAGTTTGCAAACTGACGCCATTCACGTATAAATATCCCATTTTATATCAGCGGACTCTTTCTCATAGTCCAGATGCGCTTTTGGTGGGTCAGACAAGCGGGAAGCCATTTGCTTTGAGAGCAGTTTCAAATATGTTGCACCCCCTTGGAGGTGAAACGAAGGTTAGGACTTTAGAACAGTGTGCGCTGACAGATAGACGGACAATGTGGCTACTCATGAAAGGGCCTCAATGGTGTTAACGCTGACGAGGACGGACAGGTATGCCAAGTGACGGTAGAAACTTCAGATAATACAGTAAGGCGGAATGTCAAATCACTTTGCCTTCTAGAAGCATTTGCAGAGCAACACCGGAATATCACGTGTAAAACAGGAGACACGGATCCATCTATCGAACCTGTTGGTCCCTGTTTTTCCTATGGCCACCCTGGGGTTAGAAGACCAGCCAGATTTTGTAGCCCAGTTTTGATTTTGTTAGATTGCGTTGGGTCATTATTCAGACTGTAATGCTTGGAAAGATTGTTATTAAAAGGTGACCCGACGTTCCACTATCTTCCTTAAATAAACTGCACCAATTATCTCTATTCTCACTCCAGCTACTGTTACCGTCTCAATTACTGTGGTTCAGTCTGAGCCCTGCAAATTTCTAAATGTCAAAATTAGACTTGATATTTCTATATTTCCCATTGAGTAGCTCGTAATTCCCATCATTCCTCAATCTGCAAACAGTTGTTTCGCTCCGACCCGGCCAATGACCATTCGTTTTTGTGAGCTTAATTCCGTTTTATCGTCCCCATTACTGAGTGGTGCTTAGTTGTCCGCTTCGTTCGACGGGTACACCATTCATTCGATTGCTGAGCATTTGTGACGTTCGAGGTGAGATGCTTAATGTTCACGTAGACTGATTCGATTGGTATCGCATTGAGTCCAGTTTTCTACGCTCGCCTCTTCATTGCCTCCTCTGCCGTTGAATATCGAGGAAGGCGTTTACTGGATCGCCAGATTACGCGTAACTCGGCGCAAACGTGGATCGTTAGAGAACGATTCAGTCTCGGGCAGGCCGGACAGCGCAGCTTCCATGATCTGCTGTAAAATGGCTGAGAATGATTTGACGCCGAATGGCAGTCGGTGTACTGGCTGAGACTGTGGTGTTAGGCGATCACCAACGGCTCACGTAAACTTGAGGATACATCGACCAGAATACGTGCTTTGGCCAGGTCTGGCTCAGTGAAGCAAACCCCACGACTGTGGATTGTGTGCAGGTCTTCAGGAGCCGGAAGCGGACGTCAGCTCGCCGTGACAACGCCAACATAAGCAGTTGAGAAATCAGTACAGTTGTGGGCTGGCCCAGTGACCTTCTTTGTGACAACCACGGGGCCGTATAAAAGGAATATATGACGACGGTTTGCATTTCCAGGTCTTCGACATGTTCGAGGTCCTGATCGACTAGTAACGGTGCAGCATAGAGTAAGGGACCCATCGGGCATAGTATCGATTGTGCCCTGAATTTGATCTGCGGAATGCCTTGACCACGAGCACCGCAGACGATATTTTCCTCGAACATCTGCCTGAGGCGTTGAATGATTTCCTTCCCTATGGGTGATGGATGTGTTTTTGAGGACCGCACGTGATTGCGGATATTTCTGATGGGCAGCTTTGCCAAGCCACGTCGTTCCCAATCGATCCTCGGTTAATTGAAAGTGGAATCGGATATATAGCAGAGTCCATCGATAACCCTGTTCTTGAAGCTTACACAACAGTGCAATTACCCGGTTACTTATGAAGTATCACTGCAAGCACTAGTGATGACATGGGGTGTCAGCTCGACTGGTAGGCGACCGATTGTTTCCCATAGCCAGTTGGAAATGATGGTGATGTCGGCGGTAGTAATTGCCTGGATGTTCGCCTACCAGTACGGAAACAAACTTTCTGTGAAAGATGATATCAGTTACGGAGGTGGTAGGCAAGCCGCTAGGCTTGGCGATCGGTTCGAACTAAAGTGGATGTAGTCAATTACTGGGGACATGTTAATTTCCCGATGCACGTGACTGGTGGCTGCTGTTTTTGTAGCACACCTTTTCAAGACCAAAGCGACAGTTTTGTTTGATGAAGCTGTTACGCATGTAGTATCACAGGCCGCCCCGGAAACATGCGGAGGACGGTTCCTTCCTTAGATTAGATGTCGTTGAATGGTACGTTAAAAAAGGTTGCTGCTGTTGCCTTGAGCATAAGACCGTAGTAAGAGAGTTTGAATACAGCGGTGTTCTGGAACAGGTCAAAGTCATGTTTCAGGTTGACAAGGCGATGGCCGTCGGTAGTGGTATTCAGCGGAGCCACTGATGGGCCTTGCCGAGTCTGATTCAACGGTCGTGTGTACAGACCGGCTTAACAGCGACGGTGGAGGTCGCAGGCGCAAGTTGGACACTGGAACTGATTCTCTGTGACAAAGGATGGGCGGAACCTCCAGCACCAATTATTCGCAGCGCAAACAGAAGTGATGAATTCATCGCAGTTTTACTTGGCCGGCCTAAGGCAGTGGAACGCAAACTGAACGAGGACGACTGGTCGCCGAACGTCTGCAATAAGTAACTCACCATCTCATTGAAGCTGACCTATCATGGGCTCTTCGGCATGGTGCAACTTTCTTGCCACTGATGTTCTGAAGGGCCAAATTCTCAATGGGACAGGCAAGTGGAATAGGTATTAAATAGGTCTTTCTACCGACGGAATTGGAAGTCAAAGATTACTTACACATGTGTACTGTAAACAGGCTCGGAGATTCCGGTATCTGTACTGTTCACCGATTACACACCACTAGGTTTTGTGAGTTGATCCAAGCTGCTGTGGAATAATCGCTGGGCAAGCCTCTTCACTGGCTTCATCTGCTACTGCAACAGCAGCTTAATGTCGACGCTGTCTGATGCCGTCCATCAGACAAGGTACGTGTCACCAATTATTACGACTGTCTGGGAGAACTACAAGAGCGACCACCAAGACTACCAGCACGCACTGCACTACAGTTAACCGCGGAACACAGGGGGCAGGCTTTGAAATACACCTGGTGCATGTCAATATCCCTTTAGTGGCTGAATCAGCCAGCTGATGGGACGTACTAAAAATATGGCACACCGGAAAAGCTGTGACGCTAACGAATGGGTACGAGGGTACGGAAGTATGCGTGCACTTGTCACGAGAGTGGCATCGATAAAATGAATAAATAAATAAATAATAATAAATAAATCAATTATAAGTCAATGAATACAGATGAATGAAACTGGATTCCGCCGAGTTGAGGAGCTCATCATACAAAAGGCAGGCTGGGTCAGAGGGTAGACTCAGAGGGCTTCGAATAAACAATCCTACACCTCACGCAAGATAGCAAAAGTTTGAGTGTTGGTAGATCGGCAGAAAGACATGACTAAAAGATTTTGCCGTACAGTTAATTCTGCGGCCAAAAACTCATCCAAGGTGGAAAAAGAGAGATTGCGCTCGGATACCCACGTTTATTCCCTTGACCACTTAACTTCAAATAAGATAATGCTTCCGAATTAGGGTGCAGATAAATATGACAATAGAGTATGTACAACCCGTACAAAAATGGGTTGCGAAATGTAACAGTTGAATGTGAAAATTACATAACCTTATACGGAAAAAGGCCGCCTACAAACGGTTTTCGCTAGTTATTCAACATTAAGGCGACACACAGAAGTATAGTCGTTGTGCTTGTATGTTTTTAGTAGCCTAGAAGTCCAGGCACCCAATGAACAAGTCAGGTGCAAGCGCCAAATGTGAGACATCAATAAAGTGAAACATCCAATTTTCATGGCAAACGAAGGGAATTTTTGGAGAGTCCTTTTTTCAACAGCTGTACAGCTTGGTACATATGAGTTGACTTAGACACCGAAAGTTTGTTTGCATCAAAGTTTAAATATATTGTCTGCTTACAGGCCGTAAACACCGTGTGCTAATTATGCAAAGCTTTGTCATTTGGCTTGATAACTGGCGGGAAACAGCGACAGTTCTCATTTGGGATCGTCCATAGTCTCTAAACCCTTATGCTTACAAATCCTTGGCATACAAGCAAGTCATATCCAACGGCAGTTGGCATATATGACGCGTGACGATCAAGTAAAACCCTCAAGGTGGGGGCAGCCCCGTGTACACTAATGCATTGTTTGTTTGACTTGGAGGTGGGTTGAAGTTACGGGTTGATGGATATTGAAATTCGCGTCTCCGTGAGTTCACTCAAAGTGTCAAGTTAAAGCTCATGCTTGCTTGTTATAATGCAATTGGTTACGTAACTCTAGTTACTTGACACGATCTTTGGATTCTAAATTTCGGACAGCGCAATATGGAGGATCAATCTAGTAAATTCAGGAATTTCGTTATTCATCAATCCCCTGAACACGACCGGTCTGCTGTAAAATAGAAACCGGCGAAATTCTGTAATCCCACAAGGTTCGCGCCCATTGAATTTGCGGCAATTCCCGAAAAACTCCACTGCCGTCGAACCTCCTGTCGGAGTACTTTCCGTTAGGTTGTTTGATTATCGGGGCCCCAAGACAGTCTATTGTCACTGGTGCCGTTCGATATACAGTGACTAATCTTTTCATCATCCCAGGGCACATCACGTTAACACAATCTAATGTGAAGTAACTTAACATGCCCATGTTTAATTCCCCGATAGGTGAATTCCAACTGTGACACAGATTATGGGTATGATAGCACCTCCTGAACGGCTTTTGCGTGGTACAAACAGCAATTTTGCGCTCGGCTCATTGCACGAATAAGATCCAGTGTGGTTTCCGTCTGACATAAAGCTGGAGCGGGTACATCCCAATAGTGCAACCTGAAACCACCTGAACATGAAGGCTAGAGGTATAAGGTGATAAACCATTGTTTAATGCAACTTTCAAGCCTTCACTGACGCTGTTAGTGTGTTCCCTGGTGGTCACGGGTTAGGTCGTCCACATAATAGTTCTGCAACAAAACGAATATTGATGAAACTATCAGCCATCTAAGGATAGGTCACAGTTGTAGGTGCGTTCTGTGAGAAAAGGTTAATCCATCCACCCGTTGTTACCGCGGCGAACTCATGAAATTTCTTAGTCCGTAGGGCGCAGTCTGGTGTGTACATCCCCTCAATCCAAAGTGACTCTATCCTCTACCATGATAAATGTCGAATCTCATTACCGCAATTTTCTTATCAGCATTTCGGACCTCTCTTTTTGGAGCGACAAAACTCACTCAGGACGATTTCCAAGAACAACTAAGTTTCATTGACCAGTGAGTGGACAAGTGCTGCAACCACCTTTTGACGCATGTCTCAAACGGCGACGACAAATTGTGAAATATGGAAAGTGAAGATAATTAATGAAGGACTGGCTAAACTGCTCCACTTTCTGTTGAAATGCAGTTGTGGTGGTCGGAAACGACTTGATGAAAGGCTGAATAAATGCACACATATCTCTCTGGGCTGTCAGTGATGACAAAACCAACGAACGCAACCGTAGAGTTTGGGCGCGTTACGGTAATCACCTACTTAGACTCACAGAAGGCGTTCACTGGTATCCAGGATGACCATCACAACACTTGAAGTTTCCGGTGTCCGAGAAGCTAGGATACTGTGGAGTTACACCGGACTGCTGAAACACGATAGGGGTTGAGACAGTGTCCGTAGCACGACGAAGCTCGAACATTGTGTGAATGATCTGTTTAGTATCGCTGAGCAGCTCCTTCCTAGTGACTTTTGCTACGAACAACATGAAGAACGAACACATGTGATGAGTGATGAAAAACCTGTAGTTGAAGAGTTTGGGATACTTGGTAATCATCGTCTTTGGCTCCGTTGATTTTCATACTGATTGGAATATTTCTCTGCACTTCGATAGACACGTGACGTTCTAACCATCATAGTGCGACTGCTGGGAGGTATACCTTCCAGTGATTAGCAAGCAGCTTGAGTTCATCTGTTTCCGTGCACTGTTTCGTATGAACGCCACGCGACCTCAATCTAGTTGGAAACAATGCAGTAAAATAAACAGAATTGACTTCTGAAGATTCCCGGTGATAGAGTGGGGCATAATACCCTTTTGTGCACCGTTCCATATACACCGAAGATGGAAACAACCATACGATGGCGTCATTTTCAACCATTTCTAAGAGCAACAGTTCATCGACCAGTATCTACCTGAAATCTTGCAAACAAGAAGTAGTATGAATATCTTATGAACAAGGAAGCCGTCATACATGTTTCGCTATCAAATATTTTGATGTTCTTGTTGAAATGCATTGTTAACATTGTATAATCGTATACTTCCATTTTGACGATATCTTCAAAACGTCGCAAAATAAAGCATTATCAGGCTGATGGATGACGTATTTCATGTCGAAAACTGTGATAAGAGCATTTATAAAACTGGAATAAGTGAGTTACCGCCAATAGTGGGTTGTTTCCGTGAAAGTGGTGGGAAATGTCTTCATCACCAAACTAGTACTTTTAGCACTTATTCGATCTATTTTATTTTTCTCGTCAACATTGCTCATCTACAATAAAAGAGCTGTGGACATTTCATCTGAAGTTTTGATTTGAACCTATCCAAAACCGTTTGAATCACAAGGATTCGTGCCAGACTGACAGTGTTCCCTTTGGAATGATCTTCATGCCAGTTTATTTGAAAATTCTAATTCTGAATAGTCCGTCACATGATAGAAATAGAGCACAAGGGAGCAGGTTCAGAGGAAGACTAGCAGATGATTCCGCATGCAGCGTGGGCTGACAAACGTTCAGCGCCCATAATTTGACCGATACAAGGGGCGAAAATATTTCGCCGTGCAATTGCATCACCATCTAAAACATCCACACAAGTGAGGAAGATAGAGACGGTGCGCGGTAACTCACGTTATTCTTGTTGCCGATCAAATTCAAAAAGTGATGATGCTTTCAAACAATTGTATAGATGAATCTAACTAAACTGTATACACCAACTTACAAAAATGAATTATAAGTTTTGGGTATTGACTGTGGACACTGTAACCGTTTAGTGGAAATGAGAGTGGGTAGCTACTCGCAGAGATTATCTGCAAGGCGAAAGAGGTAAGGGTCCCCCAAAAATGCGTTTCCAGGTAGTCACGCAGTTTCACGACAGGTATTTTACAAGAGCTACTGCGATAACCATCTGCCAAGCAGATAAGAATCGCGCCTCAGGTGGAGTGAAATAAAACAGCCGTGCAGTCGCTTAGTCCTAGTGCTGCAGTGATTTCGAGGCTGTCAACCATCGGCTAGTTGTTTGTCGACATGTAGACCAGCCGCAAAAGATTACGGCCAGTATGCCAACAGGTGAAACGAGATAGACACTCCGTAAAGCCCGATTTTAAATTATGCGGGAAAATCATGCGGGCGTAGAGCTCCCAGAGTTTGTGCGTAAGAAAACCGCAGTATTAGTTTTTGGTAGGTTGAAATCAAGAGAACATGCGACGAGCCTGAAATGGTTGCAACTCCTGGCCAATATAATGAGAGCATATTCTTTATGCCATCAGAAGCCAGAGGACGATGGGTCATCACTCTAACCAACGATAAGAACTATTTAGGCGAATCTCACATCAAACTGTCTCTAGAATTGCAACAAGTTCTGAATTTTCATAAGGTAAGTCTTCATGAGAGATGCAGACACAGACTCGACCATCTCCTACACGCAGCAGAGAACCACCCTCTCTATGGCAGGCTGAGGAGGCTAGATAACAGGTGGTGGGCCACGACTGCGTTATCAAAGCAGCCTTTGGGCTGTGCGAAAGAACAGAGCTCATGGAGCTTAGCCAATTCACTGAATGAACCAAGCGCACTGGTGTATGTGCACTCGACAGTTATTGGTAAGACCGCGAGCACTTTCACGGAAGTGTAAGTGAGATAGCATCCTCTGAAGTAGCCAGCTGCAGTAAGCTTTTGCGTCGGTAAATTTTCAGTAAGTGCTGAGTTACGACTCATACACGCACGGCTACCAACTATAACTCAACCCTGTACTTCCTTGAAAGGATTCGACTGAAGCGAACTTTCGCCAGAGTTAAGGTGACATCAATGGCTGAATTGCTTCAGTATACGCAGCGCCATCTCGCGCGGAGAGACGACAACCATCAGAAGTTGAGGATAGGTTTCTTCAAACTCTTATACGGGGTAGGGGTTTTGATGAAAACGTCACACTTGCACGTCTCCAACCTCAACTGATCCTTGTTATGCTCTGGATCTTCGCTGAGGGTAGCGGGGGAAATCTTAATAAAAACACTGCGAGACCGACCTGTTCCAGACTCTTTTTTAATAAACTCACATATCCGTCGTTCAGCTCATGAGCTATTAGGGTACAACCTGGCCTCAGTGTCGCTCAGCTGTGTGCGCGCCCCTGGACAAACAACGTCCGTGGGACTGGACTCCAATAAACGACCCCTGTTTGCCGTGGTTCACCAATATGGTCCCAGCCCAGTTTTCTGCTTACCGTCGCGACAGCATCCGGGATACACATCTTGGTGCTTGCTTCGGCGTAACCTTCTCTCCGTAGTTCTAGATATTGTTCGTCGCGGAACGTCAAGCAGGCAGTAGTGAATATCACATCACCAACAATTATTAATCAAGCCGAATAGCGCAACTTACGATATTTAGGGGCAGTGGCGATGGTGCCTCAAGGAAATTTTTCTGACGTTACACCCTCATCAACGAAGCTCTATCCAACAGTGAAATTAGACCCCTTGAAAACGAGTGAAAGAAAGGGCAATTGTGTCGTTCGCCGGTATGGTGTTTCAACGCTGAAACGAGTTGGAAACGGCCATTTAGACGCGAAAAGAGATTTTTCAAATTTTTTACGAAATATTAAAATGCATATTACGGGACAAATATATCGATTTTATCGAGTATACTAGTGGTGTTGCGATGGAAAGAATCAGCTATATCTGAAAATTGCCCATATTCGCACTTTTGTTGAAAAAATGTCGCCAGTTTTTTCGACCTAAGCATAATGTTGGCTTTCCTGATCGATTTTACGTTATGTAAATGCTTCCATTGAAATTTTCGTGGTGGAATACATCTTTCCATCTTGAAGAAACGCTCAATTTCGCGCGGTTTTTGAGATATGATAGAATTTGTAATTTTCGACCACGTTGTGTTCACACTGCATTGTGCACGAAATGTCACAGTAATTCCTAATAAAAATTATGTCGCCACGGTTGTTGCTCAGTTTCACATCAGAATTACATATTCAGCCTGTTTCCCTGGTAGTGTTTCCGATGGAAAACGGTCTACGTTATCACCCGGTTGTATCTACCTGCAGTGTGGTGTAAACATGCGTAACACGTCCCACTCTATCATCAAAAACGTGCGTATTGTTTTGTTTGTTGCCCATTGATCGTGCTTTAAGGTAGCTGGCCATGTGTACGCGGGTCTATGCTCATTTATCCGTCGGATAATTCCCAATTTTGATGCTCGTTATTTATCCAACGAAAACATTGATTCCCACTTCTACCGTTTCAGCTCAACCCTTCTCTACTCGGAACATGGATGCTTATGATTCCGATGACTGTTGGCTTATGTTTTCGCCGGCTACAGACTTCACTGATGGGTGCCAGTATATTATCTTATTTTCTGCTTGTCCATATGCACCTTTTAGATCCCGGTGTGTCACACATGGAGCCCCACAGCTGTCTGACCACGAGTCATCGATGTGGCCTGTTGTTAGTGACATTTCAGCGCCTGATGAGTGCGCTATCCGAGGAAAGTAAATTGTTTGGCGTGTTTGTACTTCATGTTTGAAATACGGAGTTGCAGCCTTGATGCTGAGGGTGTGTGCGACGATGAGATTGTCGTAGTAACTACGGTGGGCTCAACATCTGGATGTGGTGTTATGGATTCTGTCGGAAGGTAATTTCTTCTAATTGTTCTACATTTTGAAGAACTCGATTTAGGTCTCGGAGTGTGCAGACAAGGAGGCCGTTTCGGAGTAGATCAACGCAAGACGGACGCAGATTACGCAGTCGTGGTACTCAATGTCAGCTGAGTGCTTGCCTCATCAACGGGGTCGATGTATTCCACAGACGTTGTCGTACGCTGGAGGGAGGATCGGCTAGGCCTATTGCTGTAGCCCCTTGGGTGTTTTGGAGAGAGCAGTATTGGGCTGACACAGAGACCTATGCGCAATGGAAACAGAAAGAAATGTTTGCCAGCGCCAAGGCTATACTGATCGAGTTGTAATAGCTCAATACGAGCATTGGACGACAAACCATTCAGAAAACTCCGTGGATCCTAATAATAACGTGATTCACAAGCAGAATATAGAAAACCTTTGGTCCTCTGCCAAGATGCATTTTCTTTCTATATCTGGATAAAACGAACGGCAGTTCCAGTCACACTTTCAGGAGATCATTCGGCGAAAGCGAAATCCCGGAAACGTGATTGGCAAACTGCTGTTCACATTGTCTCATACTGATATGTTATGAATTATATAATATACATCGATACTTTTGTACGCGCTTGTCATTCCGATTTATGCGTACTGCGTTGACATTGGTAGCTGTACCGTTCAGTATACATTATGCGTCCAGTTGACTCAAACTATGATCAACGCCTAAGTATGCCACATATATTCACGCTAGTAGTTGCTCCGTCCGGTCGACCTAAGCTATCAACAACGTTGTGAAAATGAACACTGCATAAATCAAAATAAACTTGTATTGGAACCGTTCAGAATGAGTTATAAATGAAACCGTCAGATCCCGCAAAATAAGCGATAACATACTGGCAGCCATCAGTGAAGTCTGTAGCCGGCGAAAACATAAGCCAACAGTCATCGGAATCATAAGCATCCATGTTCCGAGTAGAGAAGGGTTGAGCTGAAACGGTAGAAGTGGGAATCAATGTTTTCGTTGGATAAATAACGAGCATCAAAATTGGGAATTATCCGACGGATAAATGAGCATAGACCCGCGTACACATGGCCAGCTACCTTAAAGCACGATCAATGGGCAACAAACAAAACAATACGCACGTTTTTGATGATAGAGTGGGACGTGTTACGCATGTTTACACCACACTGCAGGTAGATACAACCGGGTGATAACGTAGACCGTTTTCCATCGGAAACACTACCAGGGAAACAGGCTGAATATGTAATTCTGATGTGAAACTGAGCAACAACCGTGGCGACATAATTTTTATTAGGAATTACTGTGACATTTCGTGCACAATGCAGTGTGAACACAACGTGGTCGAAAATTACAAATTCTATCATATCTCAAAAACCGCGCGAAATTGAGCGTTTCTTCAAGATGGAAAGATGTATTCCACCACGAAAATTTCAATGGAAGCATTTACATAACGTAAAATCGATCAGGAAAGCCAACATTATGCTTAGGTCGAAAAAACTGGCGACATTTTTTCAACAAAAGTGCGAATATGGGCAATTTTCAGATATAGCTGATTCTTTCCATCGCAACACCACTAGTATACTCGATAAAATCGATATATTTGTCCCGTAATATGCATTTTAATATTTCGTAAAAAATTTGAAAAATCTCTTTTCGCGTCTAAATGGCCGTTTCCAACTCGTTTCAGCGTTGAAACACCATACCGGCGAACGGCACAATTGCCAAAGAAAGTCCTCGAACTTATGTCCTCCCTCTGTGTGAGACTTAAACGAGTTATCAGCACTGATGGGGCACAGTAATTATGAAGTAAATCGTGGTTACCATCTTTGTCTCAACTCCGAAATCAGTGGTAGCACGTGATACTGTGTCAGTTTTATTTGTGATGAAACTCTACTGGTTATATCCGGTGGATTTTTGGATTTCACATTGACTCCTACGAATAGGGTGGCGACCATATAACGTAGATCTAGCCCGGAGGTCCTGCAACAGACAGACATTTTAAACATAGCCTAACTCTGTTCTTGTCAACAGTTTATGCACCCTACTAGGCGTCCCGGACACCAAATATGGAACCGTTCATCGCAGAGAGAGCTTTGGTTTGAATTGTCCTTTGCACTTGCAAACCTTACGTAATATCTCTTTCGCTACCACTTATGGATATGCGCGAGTTCAGGCATAAGTCTACAGTAATTAACGGCTATGTCGTTTACGAATCCCTGGGGTTAAAATTTGACCAAATTTTAATTATCCGATATCCGGGAAAGTGCCAGTTCATGGTAGTCAAACTTTACGGCAGCCTTTTATTTTGTCATTATACGGATATGAAAGTGGTAGAAAATTATGCTAAGCCCCGCCTGATTACCCACCCTCTTCACCAAAGTTTATGATGGATTTGCTTCAAATGACCGTCGGTTTTTTAGATAACAGTGATAACGACAAGATGATGGGAATCGCGCACTGATTGTGAATTATTCAAACTGCCTTTGCACTTTAGTCGGAATCAAGCACAACAAAGGGAACTAAAATGCGTACATAGGTTACGACAACTACAGCTGGCTAAATACTTTACATGGTAAAAATGCTTTGTGCAATAAGCAATAATTATTTAACTACGGTCTAATACTGTTGGTCTGAAAGTTGCATATAAATGCCAGAGCTCTAGAACAATTACCGGCATATCATCACTCAATACTACAGACGTTTTTCAGGGCACGACACACTAACCCACCTCCCACGGATAAGCGTTAGCCGGAAATAACATAAAGGCCTTCGGGAAAAGAGACCGATTGGTTTGTGTACAGAATGTACTAACGGACCCGCACAGTGCTACAAGCGGCATCGACATGCGTTGGTTGATGAATAGGTTGGAGACCGGTAGCCCAAGAGCAAATAAGCCGAAAGCGTATGGTCCCCCATCGGCACCACACTGACAGGCAACGTGCCAACAGGCAGCCCGACGGAGTTCATCACGTAAATTTTAGAACTAACTTAGGCCCAATTTGTACCTATAGGTTTTGGACAGATCCCGAAAGTGGTGTCAAACGCAAAGAGTGAGATACGAATTTCTTTTGTGAAACACATGTTAACAGCTCATGGGTCATTTTGACTCCACGTGTGGGGAAGGGAGAAAACCTAAACAGAGGGTGTGCTACGTGTGTGTCAATTACTCTAAGCCATCACTGTCACGACATTGTGGCGACCTCAAGATGGAGGGTGCTGTCTACCATGGAAAATCGCCACCCTGACGAGCCCAGCTGCATTCGTCTGTGAATTGTAGTGTTTATTATCTAAGTGAATTAGCCCCGCTAACACATATCCGACAGAAAGTCCGCGTGGTGCATCATCCACAAACGAAACGCCCAATATGCCAGGGGAAGTGAGAAGCACTATATCATTGGAACAAATGCTGCCTTCAATGCGTCCTAGGTAACCTAATTTCACATGGTGTATGAATACATGAGGAGGTTCAGGCGTTGATTTTGGAGGTGAATTCCATGTAATTCCAACAAGCAACAGCGGGCCCGTCAACTACATCAGCGTTCCTAGCATGCTGCTATATGTGGAATTTTTAGGATATTCAGCCGCTAACTATGAATTCGGAGCATGGAGAAATCTGTGTGCAGCCAGTGATAATTTTTCCACCGTTCGTTGTCGCATAGTTTGAATTTTGACTACAGGTAGACGCACTTTGATGGGTGAATGCTTCCTCAACATTGCGAACACGACAATGACAGGTGCTGTGGCAGAAAACCTCAACTGGAGGAAGTGGACGATAGTTTACTCATTAACTATATACCGTTCGCGTTTGTCCTTGTCGTTACGTGCAACATTAAGCGATAGCCGTTTGCTAGCGCAAAACCTATCACGAACACCAAAAAGTCCATGATAATCGACAAATTGACTTTATGATTAATAACCCATTTGTCTAACATACTCTAGATACTGCAAAAGCATACCTGATAACCGTTACAAATCATTCCCACCTGTTCAACATCTTTACTTTTGGTCGCATCGAACAAGAACTTTTACAATTTTTGGATCTGGTTTTGGTCATCTTTAAGACGTAATATTGGAAGCAGTAAACTGGCGTGATACTACATTTTTGGTCAAGTTTCCGAACTGACCAAACTTTTTCCCCTGTACTGCACACCTTCAGTTATATTGCAGGCTGTAGCATTTTTCTCCTTAATAATACATTTCCTGGCAGTGGAGTATCATCATGTTATCGCAATTTATATAATTTTTTTGAACCTGGTTGCAACGATTGAGCTCAGCCCAGTTTGATTCTGGCAAATGGGTTGAGAAATATATCAACATTATTGCACCTCCATCATTGGTACTGTTACTACCATCATCGTTCTCGACTGGCAAGTGTCCTACGGAGGATGTACGACCGTATTCATAAAAATGAGCTCGCTTGTTACACTTGATCGCCTACAAAAGGTGCAGCACAGCGTAGAAGACCGAGAATTAATCTATAAAGCATTTATACAAACGATCCATCATCTTGCATGATATGCTAAGGCCGATTGCCTGAAATAATGCATAGACACAACATTTGAACCACATTTCCACATCTTCCGCTCCGACAGATTTTGCAAGTTAAAGCATGTTGATAAATTTTCTCGGTTCCTCGTCACTAAGTAAACTAGTAGAATAAAAATTGGTGCCGGTGTTGACTTTTTCCCAAGTGGGCCTTCGAAGAAGCAGTCCCTGCCAATGAATTCGTGATTCGATGCGACTATACTAACCAAGATTTTTGATCGTTGCTTTCCGTCGTTCGCTTTGGGCGAATTTGTTGCTTTATCTACTTTTGGTTCAGTCAAGCTGCTACTTTTGTCTCGGGGCCAAAAATCAATCCGCTGCATTCCTCGTTAACTTGCCTTGTTCACACCCTGCGCTGACCTTCACGTTTTCCATCAGTGTTCCCTAGTTTTCCTCAGTCGGACTATCAAATTTTGCAGTAGGAGAATGGTTGTGTCCTCAGGGATTGCTCTCTCCACTGATTATGTGGACCAGTTGTACACAGGAGTCATGTGAATCAGTAGTGGCATAATACAAGGCACCTTGAATCCCTTTTTGTTTATCATATTTGCCACCGATCGTTCCATCGTACATCCAAATACAGTGACAACACCGGGGTGCTGATGACCTGGAAAGAGTCAAATTGAACGAATATACTCCCCTTATAAATGCAACCGCATACCATGGCGGAGTAGAACGTCGGCCGCAATGCCTTTGATCAATGTTTCATAGCTTACCGATAGACATCACGGGCAACGGCAGAGCTGGTGTCTTCTTGTTCGCTAATCGGGTCACCTCAGCAGCCCTTAATAACATTGCAGCCATGGCGCTAATCATAACGGTACGTAAGGTAGTGAGCTATACGCTGTAGTGTGAGACAACTCTGTGGGAGCGCGTTATCTGCAGGAATCAGTTTTTTACTATTAACAACAGTTGGGACTGATGAAAGTAACTCACGTATTCACTCATAGTGACCCTTTCCTTTAAGCCACTTCCCACATACGATCTTGTTTGGATTAATGTTTTCGAGCGACCTCCAATATTGACAATGATTTGCGTGACGTGTATCCTGATAAAGTGCCAGACAGTATGTTTATCACCACAGCTGCATAATGAAAACAAATAGGTAGCCCGAGTTGGCCCAAGATTCCCTCGTTTTCCATTGTGCCCATAAACCTGCCCGAATAGAAATTGTGCCTGCTTACTGGTAGTCGGCCCGTACAATCAACTTATACCCCCGACGGCCCACCTATGTGACTGGCTAGTCCACGTGAACCATGGACACTACCAGCGATACATTTCGAAACCATGTAAACCACCCTACCTACGGCTTGCATAATGTCATGCCGACCGCCAACTTGTTGGTGCAAAATTCTTAGCCTCTGTAGATCCCACTTATTTTGGCAAGAGCGCAGAGCTTAATTGCCTCATTTACTCTGCCAAGACAATAGTGTAACAAATGTGGAAGCTTCGGTCCGTCGTCCACCAATTATCTGCCACGTTACCTTCAAAATTTGCGACACGGTTGAAGTAGCTCTTCAGGGATCTATCGAAGCTGTCAACCTCAAGTTGCAGAAGACTGGCTCCAAGAACCAACTGTCTGGGTGATCAATCCAACGACTCAACACGGTCTAGACCAAAGGGGTTTGTTTCTGCAGCCTAGTATTGCACGAAGGGGCTGATACTATTCCTTGGTACAGCGTGTAGACTGGTCCCAGCTGTCGGGACGGATTCGGATTCCACGGGTCTACGGTGTCTCTTGCGGAGCTTAAGTATCCTGCGTCTCACATCTAGTACCTCTATCTTTGAGGTCTGACCCTCTTCTAACAGACCATCAGAAACGTTGTTAGAAACATCCAACCGAGCGTGATTAAACCGAACGGAAAATGAGCGGTTTGGCTGTCATCTTCCCCGGTGCAGCCGCTCTCATCCCTGTTGTTACCCCAGAGCAAGATCCCTGCTTAGCCCGAACAAAAAAACAGAAATCACACTCAACAGCACTCAGTTCAGGTGGAACCCTAACAATAAGAAGGCTTTTATAAACTTTCGGAGTATTTGGAACAAATGAATTTCTTATAACATTTTAAAAGTCTAGGTTAGTAAAATAAAGGGCTGTCATCGTAGGTACAATTTTCCACCTGGTTCTCGTCTACAAGAGGGAAGGATTCATGGAACATTGCTGCAGACTCAATTGGCAGAAAAGCGGTTGATCGTTCGTTGTTAGATTGCTGATTCAGCGAAACGGAATCAGCCATGAAGACGCCGTGGGTATCAAACCCGTCGGCAATTTCCACAGCGTCCAGCTTCGTCATTGTCGGAGGCTTTCTGAATTCCATGACAGAAAAGCGCCGTTTACCAGCCCTCGTTAATGAGTAAGATACCTGGTACAAATACTGAGACATTTGAGATGTATTGAATTGTTTGCTGAAGATTCAAGTTAAGGCCGATTTATGCGTAATCTGGCGATCCAGTAAACGCCTTCCTCGATATTCAACGGCAGAGGAGGCAATGAAGAGGCGAGCGTAGAAAACTGGACTCAATGCGATACCAATCGAATCAGTCTACGTGAACATTAAGCATCTCACCTCGAACGTCACAAATGCTCAGCAATCGAATGAATGGTGTACCCGTCGAACGAAGCGGACAACTAAGCACCACTCAGTAATGGGGACGATAAAACGGAATTAAGCTCACAAAAACGAATGGTCATTGGCCGGGTCGGAGCGAAACAACTGTTTGCAGATTGAGGAATGATGGGAATTACGAGCTACTCAATGGGAAATATAGAAATATCAAGTCTAATTTTGACATTTAGAAATTTGCAGGGCTCAGACTGAACCACAGTAATTGAGACGGTAACAGTAGCTGGAGTGAGAATAGAGATAATTGGTGCAGTTTATTTAAGGAAGATAGTGGAACGTCGGGTCACCTTTTAATAACAATCTTTCCAAGCATTACAGTCTTAAAAATAATGCAGCAGTCTTCAACCAAGCCGGCAACGAACTCTCTGGGATACTGCTGTCTAGTCTTTATTGTCCGGGTGGTTTGCTGGTTTGGCGAACCTTGCGTTCTTTTCTCGTACTAGGCTGATTTTAACCACGTTCTTGCGGTCGAACCCGTCCTGACGCTTCTGGTGTTCGAAACCAATCGTTTTTGTTGTTGCTGTCGTTATCTGTTCATCGAATTTTCGCCACACAGCCTTGAGGCTGTTGGATACAGGGGCGTCTTTCAGACGAAAGACAACTGCAGATCAAAAAGCAGCATCCATCTCGGAGGCTTCCAATCGTGTTGCTTTCAATTTCACTGGTTCACTGGATTCTTGGGGAGCTGAAAACCTAACACCCGTACAGATTCCCCGCCTCCAGGTATTTCGGTGTGAATCAGTAGCACGAACTTTGTGGCTCTACAGCAGATCCGATCTAAGTTTGACAGTCAGATTTTTGTCCGACCGCTCCGATCACGTAAACTGCTGAAATGTTGTGGGGATATGAAGTGTATTAAGTGTAGGAGCAGTGAGCAGCCGTCTGTCACATAGAAATATTGCACCGTTATTTGGTGTAACAATGGATCAACAGAATGGAAAACTACACGAAAAAAGGAGGAGGAAATGGTTTTGGCACGACTCAGACTGAACCGCAGTGATGGATACGGTAGCAGTAGCCGAAGTGAGAATAAAGATAATTAGTGCAGTTTATTTAAGAAAGATAATGGTACGTGGGGCCATCTTTCAACAATAATCAAACAAAACGCAGCAGTCTGAGGGATAATGCAACAGTCCATAACAAAATCAACACCCGGTAGGTCTCCTACCTGGACAACGTCACCATCTCTCGGCGCACAGTTAATGGTCTTCGAGAACTGATCGCTGTTGTCCTACAGGGTGTCCAGGACTGAGTGTTCCGGGTTTGGGCAGAAAAGTGTTAGCTATTCTCATCATCCATGAAGTACATTGGCTTCGTCTTCGATGCCTACGACCAGTGTGCAGACACTGAGGACTTTTATGTCATCCAACAGACGCCAACTCCGAAGGCTGTGACGTCAATTTGCTTGCTCCTGAGTCTCATCGGTCACTACGGTTCCTTCTTGCCTATGTGGCACGATACGTCGGCCCTATTTTACTACCTACTCAGAAAAAATGTATGGTATATTGGTTGACGGAATGTGCACTGGCCTTCGGAAAGCACAAATATTAGCTGTAATATGATCACTCTGAAATACTTCGACCCCACTTCTCCAACCGTGGAGGAGGCAGACGCCTTCTACTACGGCGATCTTTCGGTGATTCCCCGCGCTTATCCCGATGGGTTCCAGAAGATGATTATGTATGTTGCATGCAGAGTAAAATTGTGGCTAACTCGGGAAGAAAGGCCTTGTTTCTCATCTTTACTGTGAAAAACTCGCAAGATGACCAAAAGACGTTAATTCTCCTCTCTAATAGAACACAACCCACTTCTTTCAACCTTCTGCTCAAAGCAAAGCATTCCAGTGTATTCCGTCAGCTGACTGCAGCCCATCTCAATAGTCTGCGATTACAAAGTCTGTTACCGACGACCCAAAGAGTTCCGCCAGGCTGATGCTGTTTCCGGGTTTACTGACAAGCAGCGTTTCCGTGAAGAAGACATCGTAATTACTGCCGTAACCTTTGAAAACCACCTGCGGAAACACCTTCGGATGCCACCCGCGCGACCCTCCTCACCGTAGCCGAAATCGAACTCACCTTGGAAGCCGAATGCGTGCACCAGCACGCAACCACATGATCCCAGCGATGGTCGTCAACTCCGTTGAAAAGTAGGCTCCCACGACTGCACCTACGACGCGTGTACTTTTCAGTCTTTGACTCATGCCTAATGTCTGCTAATCGCATTATCGCCCTTGCTTCGTTCCGTCAAAATGATCTGATACGTTAGTGTTTTTCACGTCATGCAGACCAGAACAGCAGGACTATGCTGTCTGCATAAGAGGCTATTACGCGATACAGTAACCTTGAACTTATGTTCTATGAGATTCATTGTATTGGCGAGTTTAAGAAAAATCCTGTTAGAGCGATTCCAGAGGTATAAAATCGTATATTTATCATAGATTCGTCACTTAATCGCTTGTAGACTAGGGAGAATATTTCCAGTTTCAACAAGCGGTCCTCATGCGACAAGGAAGATGGATACTCAACCCTCCCATTGGCCATCCTATCTATAACCGGTGAAGTAGTTTAGTCTTACTACCATTACGGCGCGCATACCTGAGTATTGACTTTCAGCATTGGTTTTACTGGTGTGCTATAGATGCGTGGGAAGGTATCAATTGGAAAACTCCCGAAAACCCTACTGGATACTGTTAACCTGCTATTGTATTTCTTTACCAACAACATAATTCTGATATTAGTAAAGAGGTCTGACGTGACGACAGTGCGCAGGCCGCGCTCCTGGTGGACGGTGACTAGGGTACCGCCACCGATGAGATATGTTTTAATACTATGATGAAGAACGTGCATAGTCTCTGACTCGGGAGTATCGGTTTTCCACGGACCACACATGCAGAGCATCTAGGTCTCTTTAAAGGCCTTCTGCGTCTTTAACGCTGTATAAAACGTGCCAAAGCTTCATGTCAGCGTACACCGCAACGAGTGATTTACTTACACCTGGAAGATAATTAACGTAGACGAAGAATGGTGGAGGATTCTGTATTAGGCGGCGTTTATCACCATTTGTGACCTTTAATAGCCTGAATAGCTCGTCGTTGACTCTAACTACGTATATGAGACAGGACAGGTTTTTGGGCAGTAAACAAAACACGCCTCATAAACCAATATTATCCGGTTTGTCTAGTAGTACACTGTGGTTGACTTTATCGAAAGCCCCAATAAAATATAAGAACGCAGTATCAACTTGAAGGCCTCTCTCGGCAGTCTTTGTCCGGCAGTCATCCACAGTGAGTAGGTTGGCTATGCACGAGCGACCATTTCTGAAGTCGTTTCGCCCAGGTGCCAACAGTGGGTGAGTATTTATATGGTCTCATAGGAAACCTTTCAGTGTTCTCCCTATCAATTTCGATATCATGAATGCTAGTCGTAGACCGTGAGTTTCTGAGCTGTCATGTTTGGGAAAATTATTTTCCTGGAAAAATCGTTTTAATAGCTTGGTATTTGGTGCGGAAATTGAAGCCGTCGAAATCTGCGTCATGGACTCATATGCCTTTGTTTTAATTGACCATCAAATGGAGACCACCTAATCATAATTGTTTTTCGACAATCGTTATGGCTGCCGTTGTTGTGGTCGGTTGCGTGTGGCGATGTTGCCACAAGAATCCTGGGGTTGTTTTCAATTTATTTTTTCATGCTTGTCGTTTGTTTATGTTATTTTCAGTTGTTCAATTTTCTTTGTAGAAGATGGATTATATTGCGACTTTCAAGGCGATGTTCGAAGATCGCAAATTTGGCACTTTCACAGGTTCATGAGTGTCTTCAGAGGTACATGGATGAGGTGGGCGTCAGTTACGTTCGTGGGACGAGCCGTAGGTCGAAACCTGCTTTGAAGTACGATAAGGTAAATTGATACGGTTTCCTGAAAACCGTGCAGATTTATTATCATTGTACTAAGTACGAAAGGCGTTGGAGTGTATGCAGGGGTGTGCGACGTGTCTAGTGGGTTAACTGTTGTTAGTCTTAACAAATCAGTTCTCGCGACATATGTTGCAGGTCACGATCTTATGTGACTGTGATCTGTTTCGAGTTGGAGCACAAACACCCTCTCAATCGTCTGCTATATGCTTCCCATCCTACGAATCGTGGACTGTTTCAGTACAGTACACCAACTGCTGACATTGAACAGTATGTGGTGGATGCTTACGGGAAGTCTATCATAACCGCTGGCCGTGGAAACATCCGCCGCAAGTTAAAACCTGCAATGTCAAGTTAGTCTGTTACGTAAGGTTGGTCAATGAACATTGGAGAACCTCGAAGAAGTGCTGTCGGTGATTAGTGTGATAGGTGTGGTGAGCACTATGCGGGATAACGGCAACAGATATACGCACAGCTGCTTCGCCCAACGAACGCAGATTGATCTATTCCGACGTTTCCCACATATGGTGAATGTGGATGCCACTCACGGGACAAGCAGGCACATTGTAAATTTCATCATACTTTGGAAGTTGGATGTTATATCAGGTCCTTGGGACAGATGGTATGGGGCATGGCCGACCCGTGATGTACAGGTACAATCGTAGTGGGATTTATGCTTCACTACTTAGACTTTTCGAAATTTTTCGTGAAATGATGGGCAGTTAAATTGCATTGAAGGCATCTGTTATGGATAAGATGGCTGCGTAATTGAGGGCAACACATGGTGTTCGGTTACGACATCCTGTTGTGTTATTTCCATTTACGTGATGCTGTAGGTAGACATGTAAGTGGGCAAAATTCGTCCGTCATATTTGTTGAAAGACAAACTCTTTTTGCAGTCGTTTTCTCTTCCACCGAATGGCTACGGCAGACAATGAGGGAGAGTAAGTTGCACCGTTACACTGTTTACCGTAGTTTCAAACGTGATTTGTATATCCTTGGCCGAACGGATAAAAAGTTTCTGAATTATTTGTTGTGTAATTGGCTGTACATCAAGCCGAAGTGAACCATCCATGCGCAAAGCTATATTGTCCACTTTAGCAATCGCACGAATAATAGGCTGGAAAACGCAAACGGGCGGTTGAAGAAGAGGTCGCAACCAAGAGACTTCCTAGCCGTCGCCATTCGGAAAATATGAAGTCACAGCTAGCAGCTGCTGTGAGAAAACGAAATACAGACGACCTATGCGCGCGACCGTCGTGAGGTTGTTGATGTCGACTGGTACGTCAAGAACATTCTTCACAGAATGACCAGGTTCGCAAGTCATCTTGTCCAAAAATATCGGGAAGGACGGACTCCACGACTCCCTTTCAAAACAGTATCTGAGTGCAAGGTTAGCGGTTCTCTATAAATCATCTTGAACATTGTAGCTTCGTGTGCAACAAGATGACGACACTTTCGTCGTAGATGGCGTTGAGGGCTCATGTGAATGAACGTTTTACTGTACAATGTGGCTGCCATGCATACACATTCTGTCGGTGTTTCGGAAATATTCCTACCCCAACAGTAAGGTCTTTTGTAGTTATCATTTCCCTTTACAAATTTCACGTCCCCATCCATGAGCAACGACTGGCAGAGTACAACTTGCCAATTCGATGGTTGATAGGCCCGTAGCTTCGGCCGTTTGTTGCAGCCAGTCTGAACTGGCATTATAAAGCCCTGCATCATGTACTTCAAAAACTGCACGACTACAACAACCGCATGGTGGTTACTTGCTTTAACAGCATCGTTGTTTTTGCCAGTAAGATAGTGGAACGTGCAAAAACTGGCTTATCTTTATACGACTTCCCATGGGTTCAGCTGCGAGTAGTGTGCAATCGAGGTTGGTAAAAAGCCCAAATCGGGGTTGCCGTGTGGACACTGCGTTGACCCCGTACAGATGGACAGTTATCGGTGTGATGCCGATCAGCTGATTTTTCACTTCAAATGTATGCAAATGACATACATAAACGAGTGTTTATCCTGTGGCAAACAGTTTCAACCTCAGTCGCCTGGTAAATGCACATTTCGAATCCTTATTTTTGTCAGTTCCCTCTACTTTAGCCGTTTTTCGCACTTCCCCGGTGATTATGGGAAGGGAGTCTCGCATATCAACCACAACGGATGGCGACTTAGACCGGTCCGCTGACAGTGTACCGCAAGCACACGGGCCGAAGGAAATGCGAATCAACAAAACATGGAACGATTATCCTGTTGTTATAATTGAAGAAGGTAAGTTCCTTCATATGCACTTACAAAAATCTCTTGCGGATATCAGATGCGATGAACGTGATGATGATGAAGACCTCATCTGATACACGGTTTCAATCATCCGGAAGGACGCCCATAACACATGAAATCTGAAGGCTACATTCTGTGCTGGAAATAGCAGAGGATGTTTGTAGATTTATCCACACTTATGGAATACATAATTCAAGATTCTATTCCCACGTTTTCGTCCCCAGTGCTTTCACTCGTCCACCTATGTGTTAGGCGTAACTTGTAAGGTAGGACAAATGGACGGAGCAGTCATAAGTGTCTAAGCATGGAGTACAGTTTGTCATAGCTGGTAAGGTAAAACAAATGAACGGAGCAGTTATGAGTGTCTAAGCATGGAGCGCAGTTTGACATAACTTAAGTCAACTGGACGGAGCAGCTATTAAGGTGAATAAATGTGGCATAATTAGCCGTTGATCATGGCTTACGACAACCGGACGGAGCAGCTACCAATCTCAGCGCAATACATGAATCGGTATAACAAACACGTGCAGTAATGTCGACGTATATTATATAATTAACAAGATTTTCGTATGAGGCAAGGTTAACAGCAGTTTGTCAATCTTGTTTCCGGGATTTCGTTCTTGCCAACATATCCCTGAAGGTGTGACTGTAACTGCCGTTCGTTTCATTTAGATATTGCATGGAAATGCTTCTTGGCAAAGGAACAAAGATTTATCATATTCTTCGCGTACATTATGCTGTCCTCAGGATCCACGAAATTTTTGAGTGACTGATTGTCCAGTGCTCGTAATGAGCTATTTCATCCAAAGCTCTGTATGCTCCCCATTCGTCCGTGGCTATAATGGTGGTCGGCTGAAAGCGAAAGAGTTGAATAATATAATCGGCTTACTCGAACATGTCTTCGGATGAGGAATAATAAGTTGACTGTATCTCGTCTGTCCCCAGGGCAGACCACCATGAACGCTGTGAACGTTATGTTGTTCTAGAAAGCCCTGTGTGGCGAAATTGTGAAGACTTCCTCTAGCGTAAAATGGGTATTTCCAAATAAGGAGTCTTTTCAAAGGGAGTAATGTCGCCTATACGGTTCACATTTCCGCCGATAGTTGGTTGCACCACTCGTGACCTAAATCCAGTTTTGATAAATGCAGAACAGTTGAAAGAAATTACCTTCCGAAGGAATCCATAGCGTCACATTCGGATGTTGAGCCCATTGCAGTTACTACGACAGCCCCATCATCGCACACACCCGTCCATATGCCCCTTTTAAGATCCCGGTGTGCCATCCCAAGAGCTCCACGGCTGTCAGACCATAGGTTATCATTGTGACCTCATGTTAATAACATTTAAGCGCCGAGCATGTACACTACCCAATGACGATAAATTCATCAGCGTGCTTGTAATTCATGTTGAGAATACGAAGTTGCGGCCCCGGTGGTTATGGTATGTCCGATGATAGATCTGTCGTAGTAACTGCTGTGGTAGTACCTGTTCTGCATTATCCAGAACTACATTTAGGTCACGAGTTGTGCAAAAAATGAGGCGGTCTCCGCGCCGATCAACGAGATCTGGCTGCAGATTACGCAGTATCATGAATGTTTTGCGTTCACACTATTAGCTGCTCCGCCCACTTCGCTTGAGCTATGATCAACACATATCCTGCCGCATCTATTGACCATATCAGCTGCTCCGACAGTTCACTCAATCTGTGTTCAACGAATAAGTATGTAGTATACGTTCGAACTAATAGCTACTCCGTCCAGTTCACTTAAGCTGCGATCAACACCTAATTATGCCGCTTGTATTGACCTTACCAGCTGCTCCGTCCAGTTCACGTGAGCTGTGATCAACGCCTGAGAATGCAATATACGTTCACACTTGTAGCTACTCCGTCCAATTCACTTGGGCTATGATCAACGCTTAAGTATGTAGCATACTTTCAAACTGACAGCTGCTCCGACAAGTTCACTTCAGCTATGCTCATTACCTACGTATGTTGTATGCGTTCACACTAGAAGCTGCCCCGTCCAGTTCACTTGAGCTATGATCAACGTCTATGTATGTAGTATAGATTCACACTGGTAGCGGCTCCGTCCAGTTCACTTGAGCTGTGATCAACGCCTGAGAATGGAATATACGTTCACACTTGTAGCTGCTCCGTCCAATTCACTTGAGCTATGATCAGCGCTTAAGTATGTAGTATACTTTCAAACTGGTAGTTGCTCCGTCCAGTTCACTTAAGCTATGAGCAACACCTAATCTTGCCGCATGTATTGACCTTACCAGCTGCTCCGTCCAGTTCGCTTAAGCTATGATTAAGGCCTAAGTATGTAGTATACGTTCAAACTCTTAGCTGCTCCGTCCAGCTCAGTTGAGCTATGATCAACGTTGATTAGAAGAACACGGGAGAGATCAGAATGAACGTGCATTTAGACCGTTGGGGATAAGTTATTTTGATCTCCTTCATTTGTGGCCAAAAATGAGATAACATACTGGCAGTCGTCGGTGAGTTCAGGAACCGGTGAAAACGTAGACCAACATTTATCGGAATCATAAGCGTACACGATACGAAGATAAAAGGGTTGTAACTGAAATGGCAGAATTGGGAATCAATGTTTTCGTCGGATAAATGCCCAGCATCAAAGTTGGTCATTATCTCTCAGAAAAGTGAGCGTTGGCTCACGTTCACACGGCAAGCTACATTCAAGCATAGTCAATAGTCAATAAACAAAACAATACGCACCTTTATAATGATGGAGTGGGACGTGCTACCCATGTTTGCACCATACCGTAAGTAGAAACAACCAGGTGATAACGTAGACAATTATCAACCGGAAATGCTATAAGGGAATCAGGCTGAACATATAATTCAGGTGAATAATCTACAGACGACCGTGATGACATAGCTCTAAGTAGGAATTACTGTGATACTTCATGTACAATGCAGTGCAAACGCAACGCAGTCAAAAATTATAAATTCAATTACATCTCCAAATCCACGCAAAATTGCGCGCTTCTATAAGATAGGAATATGTATTCCCCCACGAAAATTCCGGTGGGAGCATTTTCAGAGCGTACAATCAATTAGGAAAGCCTTTATTGACAAAAATGGCGAAACATTTCTCCCAACAAAAGTGCAAATATGGACAGTTTTTAGGTATAGCCGATTTTTCTCATTGCGACACAATCAATATAGTCAACGAAATCTATATATTTGTCCCGCAATATGCATTTAATATTCCATGAAAAATTTGACAAATATATTTTCGCGCCCAAATAGCCGTTTTCAACTCGTTTCTGCCTTGAAGCACAATACCGGCGATCTACATAGTTGCCATTATAAGTGTCGTCATCATTTCAATTGGGAATGTCCTCCAATGCCATTCTACCTGCAGGTTACCCCGTCTTCATTCCAAAATACACCGAATTTCATGGAAAAGTTGACAACGGTACCAATAAATGGTAAAGCATGGCGAATACAACTGAAAAACACGATTTACATCTCCAGTTTTTGTGCATTGTCCTACGGCGCAGTAGGTTTATGAACGTTCCTCATGTTTGTATTTTTATAAAATGCTTGGTATTCATGTTTCAACAACAGTTCTATTGTCAAAATTATAATCACGCTTTCCAGTTCAATTGCGTCCAGAGTTGAATAAGAGCATGTGTTTCCACTTCTGCGATACCGATTTTCATTATATTTCACCTTCAGTTATCTGAAATAACGTAGAACGCGACTGTGCTTTATTCTTCCCCTAATCCCTATGCTATTGAACTACCGCAAATTCCTTGCTTACGTCTTCGGAGGATTGAAACAAAGAAATCCTGGGGAAACAGAATTCTAAGATTTTGAGAACTGCAACATGTCACGAAATTTCAGCAACTTCTATGGCTACAATATATTTTTCAACTAAAAGATAACAGAAATTTTCACGGTCTACCGACTACACGCAGCCTCCACCTGTGATCTCGAAGCAGCTCGGTATGCACCGGTCTTCAGCAAATCCACCGAGGCGGAATCATGCACCACTTTTACATCTTAAACTTCCTTCGGATTCTTCCTTTGACTTTATCCTACTTAACTTACGCGATGTTACCCTGCCACGCGTTGATAGGCTACCCGGGCTTGGAAAGATACCACCACTCATGCTGAAAAAATGCGAAGATAAGCTGGCGAGACCGCTCGTCCTTTAGCTCCAACACTCACATTTGACCGGTTGTAATGCCGCCACTTGGACGCACGGCTTCATCTCTCCCGTTCACAATTATATGGATCGAACTACCCATTACTCTACTACGAAGCACGTCGCAGGTGGAGAGCCATGAAGATCCTACGATAGATATAACGGCTTTCGACCTGGTCAGGGAAGCCATGTAGTCGGAGAATCTTTTAGGACATTCAGCAATGGATCTTGCAAGTGATACGTGGTAAATCTTGCGGTCGGCGCGTACGGCTGCTGTGCACTGATTATGGCAATGCTTGCTTGCCACGTGTAAGGTGCCATCTGATTCCAGAAGGAATGAGTCCCACAAAGCCAGCTTCTTTTTCCTGGGACGCTCGGTTGATGGTTTAAGCCAAGACGACTTTCAGGTGGGGCGTGAAGTGAAAAGTGGGACTGAACTAGTTATCATGGGGTTTGGGTGGAAAGCAGTATGCTGTAGGTGTTCATCCATTGTTCCACACCCGTCAGGTGGTGGTCAGTTGGCTTGGGGTAAGCTTTCCCGCATCTTCCAGAAGTTGGTTGCTCTAAAATTGCGTCGAGCTGACACTTCCGAGCCGATGGTCGTTTGCACTTAGTGACGCACCAATTTTGTGAATATCCACCACAGGGGGTTCAGTCGTCAACACCATGTCTAGTCGGGGTCGTCGGTTATCATCTGCATCTCGTGGGTTGGTTGACGTGTTCGGTGAGTCCCGCTTCCTGCACGAGATTGTAGAACACAGTGGTCACAGTATTACATGCTTAGTTGCCCAATGGAAAAAATCAGAACAGGAATCTGAGCGGCACTAGGCAGTCCCAATTTGTTGGAAAACAGCACCTATTTGTAAAAGGTTGACAGTGTTCACGAGTGTTAATAAGCGATAGGCGTCCTCACGTTTTGGTTTGCCAGTTTGTTGCCTTGTTGTTCCACGACTTTGCATCCAGCAACTCGGTTGTTTGAAACAGATACGCATTCGATAGCAGCTAACCACGGTCCATGATCAGTTGGCGCCTGCATGACCATAATTCCGTCTGTCGCAGCTTGTGCCCGAACACCGATTGGCTGAAATTTTTTCAATTAATAGACCGCTTTAGTCCAGCTTTACTACACACCGTACTGGAGGCTAGCCATTAGAAAGACCAGCATGCGGGAGGTTGACGTCACCTATAGCAATGGTGCGATATCCGAGGGCGGTGGTGATTTGCCTAATAGCATTGTGCATTCTTTCCTTCCATTCTGGGGTTACGACCGGCGCACGATAATTTATGCAAACAATGAATTATAATGAGTGAGATGATTTAACGTTTATCCACGGGGGGAATTTAGGTTGGAACAGAGCTGAGTCTCTTTTTAAAGCTGCGCGTAATTCGGCACTGACGTAGATTGCTACGCCTCCGCTTTGCCGACCAACCGGTCATTACGAAAGATAGAGTAACGAGAAAGGCATATCCCCGGATATGCCCGGCGTTATCCAGGCCTCCAATATACTTGTGATCTTCGGCTTCTTTTACCCAGCAATATGGAGAGACCTTACACTTTTTGCTTTAGAACAAGGATTTTAGCAAGCATACACCGCCATCTAGATATGTGTAAATGCCTACCCTTTCAGGAGGTAGTGTCTGCCCCCCGATGTGTAATGGGTACTATCTGGGCTAGGCTGGCTCTTACGAGGTTGGCTGTACCAAGTTTTTGGTTGTGCAGGAGGCGATGTAATATTGGCGACCTAGAGTATTTGGGCCGACTTAATCACATATGCCAACGCATGAGGTGTACCAGCAGCAGATGTTCCAATTTCGGACCGTGGTCTGTTTGCGTAAGGTCGGAGCCCGGGCTGGAAATCGATCACTCACTGGTGCCGACCGGATTGTGGCAGACAGCCCATCATAGATCTGATCTTTTGTATCATCGGTGTCACACATAATGGGACCCTAAACACGAATGTAGCACACTCACCTCGACTGTGTCTCAAACGCATGGACAATATTCGAGGGCTGATTTCGTGCGGTTTGCCTATCATCGAAGCACTGATGCCATCAGCGACTGTAAAATAGACACCGTGCTACCGAGCGCCATCAGCCGGGTAACCTCTCCAGTAGAAAGTGTGCCCAGCACCTGCTTCCCGAAACTTACCTTGGTCCGCAAGCCTTGTCTCGCTCGAAGCTGCTACGTCGGTTCCACAGCGAAGCAGTTCCACCGCGATCAATGTAGTGCGTCGTTCCGGTCATCCTGTGGTTCTACATCGATCCATCAGCGCGCAAACATTCCGTGTACTAACGGAGAGCGTCCCGCATTTCCTGGCGTGCCTTAGGTTACTGTTCGTTTCGCCGAGACCCGAGTGAGCGTTTTCTGCCCTAGCATTAGTGCTGACATGGTCATTAGAGGATGGGAAGGGTTCGGCAGTAGCATACTTTTGCCTATCCACCAAGCCGCAAGCAGGAGATATGGTGGCCGGGTTTATCCTGCGCGACGACCAATGCGGTGGGATAATCGGTTTATTTCGTGTAATCGTGGTTTATGTGGACTTTTAATACTGACGAGAAGCCCAGGCCTAGAAAGGTCCCTCAGACAAAGCTTCGGTCAAAAAGCTTGCACTGTAGGGCAGCAGGCGGCACACATACATATACAAACGCAACAACATCGACCATCGGCAACAACCAAGTCGCAATGGTCACGAACAGACTCGCAAGGCACATTCATAACGTCAACAAACTCGCATAAGACGTACGGAAGACGTACAACATAATACAAATAAAAGACGTACTTTTGCAAGGACAGGCAAGTCACATATACAATGCCAGACCAGGCAGGCATAAATATCAGGCAGAGCCAAAACAAAACACACGGGCACCATTCATAACGAACACTTTTGCCTTCCGTCTGACTGCTCTCCTTTGGCCAGTCCAACACAGTTCAACGTGCGAGGACCGCTCACCAGATCGAAACAGCACACAATCCCGACCACCACTCCAAGGTGGCAGACATATGTGCCCAAAACAATGCTGGGTGTAATGGGGTAACAACACCCTATTGTTGTATCAGCTATTGAGAACGCGATGCAACAGCGCATCTCACCCAGCCATACCAATCTTGTATTTCCACACGAGAAATGTCCGTTCAACTGTGACGTTACTCTGAAGAACACCTAAACCCAAACCATCGACAACAACAGTGGTAATAGCGGAAGCAACCGCACGGTGCTAAGTAACACAGAACGACGAAAAAACCGAATGTTCGCCGAACGAAGTCCATACCTTCTTGAATTTCGCAATATACGCAATCAGCAGCCCGTCTGCCACGAGCAGAAATAATGTCAACACCAACAAGTATAAGGCATCAAGCAAAATAACCAGTACCGGAGAACGGACAGCAGAAACAACACACACACATCTGTGCAGAAACACTGAATTACATAATCCGAAAAAACGTGTCACCAGCCAGTCACACATGGAATATGGCGAAGTATAGACAACCCTCCAGCACACAAAGCAGGTTTGCTCATCCGAACGGGAAAATGCAGCACAACAGTTTAAACGGCTGTCGGTACAAGAACGATGACTACACAAACAAAAACGTCGTGTTGTAGGGAGAAACAAACATCCAGTAGATTGACTGGTTAAACGACAACAGAAACTCGAAGGAGAGATAACACACAAAAATGTATACTCTTTCTCGTCACAGACTTGAAGATACGTGCCTCAAGTTGACCGCTGGGTCCCAACACCGGCTTGCATCGCTGTTCGCAATAATAATAATGATTAATAATGTGTAATGGAACAGTGAACGAACGTCAGTTTATTAATATGGAAATACTATATCGTATTCGGTGGGTGTCGAGGCGTTTCGCTGAACACATCGAGTACGTATTAGATGTGAACGATGAAGCATCAATAAGCCATATCGGGAGCATTTTCATAGATACAGCACAAAAATTGTTTATAAACATGCGCAATTCTAGGCACTTTTGTTTGTACATAGATGTGCACAGAGGTGGCGCACCAGTACATCCCAAAAAGAACAAAATCGACGCAAGCAACTTCTCATGACAATGAAAGCTTCAGTGTTTGTCTGAAATGGGTGCACGTACCGCCAAATTTGCCAGTCCACAAAATAATACGTCAGTATGCGACAATCACATCTACGTCATGTGACCCAATGTATTTTCCTAGTATCGTTCGCTCCCCCTACTTTTATAATCAGACCTTGCGTGGTGATATGAAAAAAAATTGTTCGTCGTTTCCACGCAGTCGAACAGCTACCGTGTATGGGTGAAGACATGGAAAATTACATTAATGCCTGTTTCCTGCGGATTGTGTTAATAGAACGTTGTACATTCTACTTTTCACGGTCGATAATGATAAACGAAGTCAACGCACTGAATTTTTGTTCTTATTCTCTCTCGAGTTTCGATATTGTGCGGACTGGGTATTTCTCTGTCGGACTAATGTTAACAAGACGATCCAGTCGTTCTCTCATAACTGTGAACCATTCTTACAAAATATAACCGGCCATCGTCTAGGATACTGAGGTTACTGTCAGAGACTTGGTTATATTGGATAAACGGAGTGGGTGTGATAAACGGTGTGCTCCGTGTGTAGATAGCTAGTCACAGTTATGTTTATTAATAAAGTGGATCCCTGTGTTCTTAGCTTTTCGTTACATGGTGAGACTCTTGCATCTCGGGCTCAAGAAACCTGACAATTTCTGGCTAATGCCGCATATCTTGTGCCCCGAAATGGCCTGTAGAGCGGTGCTACACCCTGTTTTCAATGACTGCCTTTTAGGTCAACAGAACACCGCTGACATCGAAACGGAAAAACTGACTGGATCCGGGTGACTTGGGCCTCCAACCTCGAACCTGTGTACAAATCGCTGAAAAAAAAAATTAAAGGATAGTAGGAATTCTTGTTGGTTTCGCATTTCACACGAAGCAAATGGCTTTTTGATGTCATATTGCAGACCTTTCTTCTCAAACGAATGCATATATATTGATGTTCTAAAAGCGATCTGTGGTCCACTGTTGAATTTTCTGAAAATTTTGTTTTATGCAACTCAACACTTATATATGGACGTCCAAACCTTTAGGCTTGTTCCTGATTGGTTACTTTGAGCCGGTGGCGGTTCCGTTACGTCTGTTGTGGTGTCGGTTTTTGTTATCACGATGGACGAACCACAGGTGCCAATGACTGAGTTCGAACAAATCAAGTTCAAGATGAATCAGACAACAGACGAGGTTTGTTTATTATCCAGTGTTACCTGCGTTTCCTCAATTTGTACCCAAACAATTTCCCTTAGGAGATTCACTAATCGTTAATTACATACGGTCGGAGACTGTGCGTATGACTTGGGACGGTTAAAAATGAGTCAATACTTTACAGGTCACCCTCCTTAGAACATGCCCTAAAAGATCCCCCTAATAACGCGAAACATGTGCAGACCTGTACACATTTCGCGTTACTGATTGATCTTTAAACATCCGAATAATTAAAGAAGCATCTCGTGATATTGAAAAACAACTACACTGTATTGTGTCCGGGGATGACGGAACACAGTGCGTAAGCTGTACAATAAGAGAACTTTGAGCATGGTATACTAGACCGTTGTCGATATGCATTCGTTTTAGGTCTATAGCAATATAAATGATCTGATGCGTTTTGAGCAGTTCGCTACTCACGTAGACTACGAACGTGTGACTTTTCGACGTCATTTTGTTATGTGGTCACTCGTTTTGTTAGTGTTTAGTTATTGGTTGTTTCTGCGGTCACCCTGTTGCCCATCAATGTTCCATATTTAACGGCAGGGGGGATTTTGTTTTTTTAGTTTGTTTACCATGCCATGGAAACAGAGCAGGCTACCCAGGTAACAAATCTTCAACTGAGAAGTGGAAATTGACAGCGGCTGTCTCTGTTCACAGGTGGCAATATGGAGGTGGCGTCTACAGGAGACTAACCCAATATTGGTGGGTGGCATTCGTTTCGGGTTAGTTCGTCACAGTGACCGAAGCCAAAGGACGCCTGCGCTTAACCGTCATACGCGCCTCACCACTTGTGGTTCCATTCACATACCACGTATCCAGTAAAAATCCACAGGCATAAGACCAGGAGGTATGTACGTGAGGCCTTTGTGTCTAGTCAGCCAATTGATAGGCTAGCATGTAACTGAACTTCCTATCTCTCGGGAAGTAAACAAAAAGAGACTCCAAAGGTACGATACAAACTGGAAAGGAAAACATTGGAAATGTTAGAAGTGGTTCAATATACGAGTACGTGCTAGTGCGTTCTATGTAGGTTAGAAGGAAAAACAAAATTCAGCATTTGACTGAAAGAAAACAAACAAGGAAGTCACTATGCAATACACCAACAAAGCTATAACAAAAAGAAAGGTAGAGGGCGAAAGACTCCCAGGGTTCTGAAAAGGGGAGCGGGTGGGTTGCCAAACGACAGTGGTTGTTGGTCAGTGGGAACCAGGAAAAAACAGATATAACTGATATAACCCAGCGTAGTAATGAAAAATATGGTGTAGCGAATAAACTCGTTTTTAGTGATTCATCATCAGGCTAAGTACATTACGTTCATATCACACATTTTACAGGGGAATCATGAAGGGGGTAAACAGGGAATGGGTGGTCAGTCACTTCAGTGTCATACTGCATCAAGTACCCACTTGAACAATGGTTCTTGACAAGCTAACAGGAGGGGGATAGCCAAGGCAAATCCAAAATCTGAACAAAACATTTCTGGTCACGCATGAGTGGGTTATACAGGCGAATTCCAATAGCTACTGCTGTGGACAGAATCCTACGCTTCACTGCCCTCAACTGGATGGCTTTAACTCGGTAGATTGGGCGAAACGCGTTCGTCACATTGACAGAGTGATTCGAATCCACCAGGTGTGATAGTATGGCACTGTTGACAGATTTCGTTATTCCACTGTTGAGCCAAGCTGGGTGGTGTTCCCGGACCCTTCCAGATAGGCGTCTGGTCGTACGGCCAACTTGACTGGTTCCACAGGAACAAGTGAATGAGTATACACAAAACGAGGCTGCAGAAACAGGCACTTTATCTTATAGGCGCGGGAATGGAACCAGATTGGACGTGAAGTGGGCACGCAACTTAGCGGCGTAAAATGTTGTATTAATTGTATTTGCGAGTCTACGCGTGATAGTTTCGGCTAGCGTATCGCCATTGAAGGGTAATCCGATGTGTACGGTTTTATTTTCTACTAGGTGCAGCTGGTCTGCTTCACCCCGCTGTTGCATGAATCTTTCCGGGTAGTCATTTCGCGTGAATATCGTACGTATGAACGCCAATTCTTCAGTACTTGTGTCATCTGTGCAAATTCTTATGGCTGTGCCCATCAAACAGTTAATTAGGTTCTTTTTTTAAGGCGAAACTATTGAAGTGAATGTACTGACCATTCCAAGTATCCTTTCTGTGTATCGCGCGCTGAATTGACCCATCATTGCAATGACATAAACGCACATCCAAAAAGCTCAGTCGGTTATTCATTTCGGTCTCCAACGAAAATGTCAAATTTCGGTGTGCAGAGTTAAATGTGGCTTCGATGTCAGTCTGAGTTACACTATCATCGAGTATGCAAAGGATGTCGTCAACGTGCCTTTTTATAAAAATTGCATTGACCTACTGCTAGGTTCAGTTGTTTGTTTTTCGATTTCGCATGAAAATATCGGCAAACAGTGATCCCAACGGTGATCACATTACGACATCGTCTTTTTGTCGATAAATTCCTTCATTGAACTTAAACTGTACATTGTAAGTTCACAGATAAAATAATTGATTGAGTTCGACGGACGGTATTTGAATATCCATGTCACTATACTCGATATAATCACATAGGTAATCTATCGTCCACTTTAGCGGAACGTTGGTAGACAAGGATGCGACGTCGAGAGAAAACATTGATTGCCCCGTTAAATTGGTATCTTTAATTGCATTCACAAAATCGAAGGAATTGCGTACGCTGTGCGTTGAAAGTTTCCGCTTGACGGGATCATGTATTTGTGACAACCACTTAGCCAGTGAATGATATGGAGAGTTCCACATGTTCATAATTTGTTTGAGTGGTACCCCAACTTTGTGAATTTTTGGTAACCCGTACAGCCTCGGAATCGAGGTTCCGATGGAGCGAATTCTTTCAAATGTAGCTGAATCAATGATCCCCTCAGTTTTAAACATCGTAGGGATTTCGATATTGCTTTCTCGATCTGAGGTCTTTTTTTATTCTTTTCATGCTGCATTTTCTGAAACTTGGTCTGATTTTCGAATATGGTGCACATTTTGTTAGTATAATCTGCTTTGTTAAACAACACGATCATCATCGTCATAGACAGCAATACATTAGTGGTTCACATTGATGCTTAACTGCCACACAACCGTGAGGAAGAAGAAACAAACCCTGTTTATGAAGAGAGAAAAAAAGGGGAGAGGGTAGGGGACCTAACCTCTAAAAATAGCTACGTCTACATTCAAACATACAACATCAAGGCACTTATACCTTGCCAACAAACAACCGAGCTGTAAGTGAAAGTAAGGCGTCATCAGCAAGACAGCTTCCTTACGGCTTTCACTGCCCCGCGTCATTAAGTGCACTCACTTCACAGACAACTCGGACAAACAACGACAACATTCCCGCCACTGAGCTCCGTTAGCCGCCATCTCACCTTAAGTTTCAAGCCACTGACTCTCTGAGTCGCGAGGGCTCCAGCCCGGAAGACGAATCTGATTTACAGTGACCAACCCCTTCGTGAACGATTTCATTTGTCTACGCCAGGTCATCACCTGTCCACCTCGCACCTTACGCCAATCGGCCGCAGCGTCGTCAAACAGTGCTCGGTGTGGCAAGCGATTAACTGGCATCCTTAGTACATGACCTAACCATCTAAGTCTGTGCAAATGTGGTGAGTGAATAAAAGAACTAGTTTGACAATCATTGCCAAACACCCGCTTTCTAACCTCCTCGTTGCTTGCTCGTTGGGGCCATCCGATACGAGCGATTGAACCCAGATATCGGTGGTCAAATACCTGAATTCGGTTCACGTCCTCTTCTCTGATCGGCCATGTTTCGCTGGCGTAAAGTAATACAGCCCTCGCTGTCGTCTGATATACGCGACCCTTAAGCTTCAGAGAGATACCTTTCTGTCGCCATAAGTGCCTCAGATTAGCAAACACCGCCCTAGCCTTAGAAATACGCGCCTCTATTTCATTCTCTACACCTCCGCCGCCACCGCCGCTGAAGCAGCTTCCCAGGTATACAAATCGGTCAACAACCTCCACGACTTCATTATCAAACATTCAATCTACGTAATCACAGCAATCTTGCAGAAGCACTTTGCATCTCGAGGCTGCAAAGCGCATTCCGAAGTATTTAGCAGAATGTGTACTTGCGTTTAGGGTTGTTTGCGCTGCTTGAAAGTTGTCAAACAGCAACACCTTGGCGTCAGCATAATCATGATCAGTCAGCCTCCCACCAGGTAG